>JAOVVO010000084.1:0-183495 GCA_028564675.1 Onchocerca lupi | reverse complement strand
TACAACTTTACTGGCTTTTTACTAATTTTGTAACATCGATGGTATTTGGATATACTTTTTAAACCTTTCCGTATAGGCATCCTTTTCTTCAACTCTCCCATGATCTTGCTATTTCTTAAGTAAAATGTTGATTGACAAAAACTGCTGAAAATTTATGAACTTTTATGGATATTATTAACGAACCAAAACCAACTTTAAATCTTTTCCCGCATTTTGTGAATTGGTGCACTTCATCGGCGGGCAAACGATATCAGTTTCCTTTTTGCTAAGACCATACTTTTCTGGATTGGCTCGAACCTAAAAGGGATGCGGCGGGAAAAATAGTGAAACGAAATAGACATAATACAAGATTTTACAAAATTAAAATTAATTAATCAGTAATACTTACAATATGTCCACGATATGCTGCTTGAATTTTCGTAGCTGCTTTATCCAAAGGTCTTGACGATCGCTCGGTCATTTCATTCTCTTTTTCGTGATACTGAATTTCATTTCATTTAAATTATCAACAAGAAGATGCTCAGTAAATTTTAAAACTTGAACTTTCAAGCATTTCAGTTTGATAAATTTGGCTCAAAGTCTTTTTTAGACATAACTATTGACTAGTATTGGCATAGAAGACTCTGCAAAAAATTCATGCTAACCTGCTTCCATAGATCATTTTTGAAAAATTCATATAAAGCAGGATTCTTTAGCACATCTTCTGCATTATTCTCTGGAAAAAAATGAGCTCAGTTTGATGTCGGCATCGTATTTAAAGACAACAGTGGTAAAACAGATTTCTTTACTTGCTAGCTAAAAGTTGCGTTCTGACTATTATGTTGGTTCCCAATCAACTTATTTTTTTAAATTTAACCATATTTCTATTCTGAAAGTTCTCGTCAGTCACTGTTTGATGATGAATGAGTGATACAATGTAAGTGTTAATACATTTAACCATGTTTGATATACTGATCAAAAGAATAGTTACCGATGAAAGAAGCTGAACTCACATATATGAAAGAAGTTAATTGGTCAAGCCATCTGTGTTAAATTTCAGAAAAAGAGGGAATGATTGGAAATCTGAGCACTGGATTTCGAAAATTGCAACTTTCTTAACAAATTCGATGTTTCAATTTCTTCGAGCCAAGTTTCATGCTCAAACCAGAATATCTTTTGATACATGATCACAAAAGAAGTGCTAATCTATAGAAACAAAATTGAATGCTCGTTGTGGCTTTTCATACAATGTTGCAAGTTCTTTAATGATTGCTTTAAAATTTGATATAATGTTGTATTCGAATAGGTGCGCGTTTTTATATAGATTTTTACCTGTCCGTAAGGATAAACATGTTCACCGCCAAAGTGCCGTGAGGATAAGCAGGTTTCCCGCCAAAACGCTCCGATTTATAGATGAAAAGAGTGAGGTCAATATACCTATCACACCTGTGACAGGTAAAAGTAAGTGAGTCGGACATTTTTATTTATATATACTAGGTGGAACGGCCACGCCGAGCGCGGCGGGGTACAGCTAATAATAATCTCTTGAAAGCAGTAATTTGTGTACTGTTAAAAATATCCACACGCAAATTTTGAAAGAATTCAAAAGATTTCAAAACCTACCTTTGCGATGTTTTTGTAAGATACCAAAAAACAGCATCGAAAAACTGATCAAATCAGTTGGCTGCATTCTCAGTGTTTCACGTACTAACGCTTCTAGTAATGGACGCAGTCCAGCTGGTACTTTGTAATTTTCATTTGATGATTCTGCCATATGGTTTTCTACAATAAAAAAAAGTACAGCAACTGGAAAATTAATCAACAGGCGAAATAAATACACGGAAAAAATGAACAAATACATAGAACATCACTCTTAATGGAATCATATTTCTGACTAAATATTTAAAGAAATAGTAAAGTCAGGAAATAGAAGATCAGGTAAGAGTAATATATAAAGCACTATTTTGGCAACAAAATGGTCAAAGTAAATAATCCTCTTAGCTTGGTAATAAAACAAATGAGATAGCAAATGAGTATAATTAAAATGATTGCAAAGCAATTTAAGTTCAAATACGATTCATTTATCAGAATCACAAACCAAGAATTGTACTAAATATTTTCATTTGTACGAAAACAGCAAATTGAGATCCCAAGAGATCACAAATTATTTTGAATCATTTTGATGAAATTCAAAGCAGAGATTAAAATTATGCAAGAAATGATGGGCTCAAACTTTAAAAAAGGCTAAATTCGTTAACCTAATTAAGTGCAACAATCTCAGTTGGTAATATATATCTTCATTAAAAAAAAAAAAGAGAAATGCTCAAGTATTCTATGGTTTTCCTTTTTCATTCGTTTAAACATTTCATCTAATGCCTTTTTTCGTCATTTCGTTAAAATCATGAAGTTTGTTCAATCGGGAAGACGCAAATGCATCCAGTCATTAGGTTCGAAAGAGGCATACCGTGCTAGTTTGGATTTCAACTTATGGATGAAGTAAACGATTTTGAGACAAGCACATGAGTTTTCACTTTAATTTCTAGTTGAGTTTATATAAATAAGATTTTAAATACCAGTGATTTAGTGTCGTCCAGTATTGTGTCTGTTATAGAAAGGCACGGAAAATGAGAATGGCATTTGTTAGGGAAAGGATTAAACGGAAAGAATTATATGATAAGGACACAGAAACTCTTCTATCCCCTATCATTAGCATTTCTCTTCTTTCTCCATCATTAGAATGCATTTAGATGACTTTGAGATGCAGTCCTTCGTCCACTTCGTATCCTTGCATAATTAATTAATCAAAAAAGAAAGGAAACATTTGCTACTAATCCTGATTATAAGGTAAGCACAACAATTTTTTCACATGTCTCTCAAAAATAATCTTAAAAGTTTGCAATTTTTTTTTGACTAGAAAGGATTGTTTTTATTTTGGATTTTTCGGGAATGAAATATACTGTTATGAATTTCAAGAGTATTCGAAATTTCAAATGAAATAATTTATATACTTTTTAATAATCCAGCTCTTGCTCTTCGAGGTGATGGTCTACACCACGCAGCGTTTTTATAGATCTACCAGAAAAAAATTACAACTTCCCTATCAAACATTAAATGGAATAATTAAACTTCATTTAATCCATTAGTTAAGAGTTCAAGTATGGATGTTTCATTTAAGTCAGTCAATAAATGGTGCTATCTTCTTGGTTTTCTTCAAGCTTTAGAAGATATTTTTGTTCTGCCTCATCACAGCTGCTTAGAAATCGCCAGTCCTACAACACAGTAAAATATTCAGGCCAAATTCTGCAGAAGCATTTTCAACTCTCATAAAATTTGATCTCCATTTTTCACAAAGTTGTGATGTTAAAAAAAGAAAGCGCAGCGGAATGTATGTGAGAGATGCCTCAAACAAGACGACAAAGATAAGGTAATAGAAACCAAATCAGAAACCTGTTAAGTTCTTACTGTATTGTATACCTTCCGATGCAAATAATTTCGCAGAATTTAGATAAGCAATGAGATAAAGTGAAAAAAATTTGATGAATATTTGTTTGGTTTTATTCTGCAAAAATAATATCCGAACTGTTGTAATACTCAAACCGAGCAGACGGATGAAAGAAGACGAACGATTTGTCGATAGACAGCATTAAAATTTAATTTGAATACTACGAATTGTTAAAATTTTTGATTGGAAATTGGAAAATTGACACAGCCATCGGAACCATCGAGTCGTTGAACAGTGATCAATCGAGACCACAATTGATGCAGCAACTCAATCGGAGAAGCAAGCATGATACAGCCTAGATAGCTTGGAGTTAGCTGTCAAACGACAAATGTGCTGAACCTGCACAAGTTGGCCACAGAGACATATGTGATGGAGCAGCAATATACATACATATCTAATGAGGTGGGACAGATAGATAGAGATAGACGACGACGAAATATCCATAGCAACAGAGGAGAACGGAAGATGCAGTCAAAGTTCAATTAGAACGAGATATGTTTCAAAAATGAGGAGAGTAGTTCCAATGTGCGTCATCAGTGATGAGTGGAGAGGGAAGATGGAATAGAGGCCTAAAATCATTACTGCTTCTTCTCGACGACTTGCAACTTCGAACTTCAATGATGCTGCGTTTCTTGGCAGACTATTTCGAACTGCAAGTTAACCAACCACCTTTCTGGTCGTTGTCATATCCTCGAATGATAAGTGATTCGCGTTGCAAAACCTCCATTGTGCAATCTAATCACCTGCCATAAGATCCTGTGATTTAATCAAACATTAAAAACTTAAAAAAGCAAAGCTGCGATAGATCAGACCTATATCAAAATGATAAAACACCGCAATGATCCAACAAAATGTTCTGCGGAAATTAATTCAACATTTTAGGCGAAGTAACATTCAGGCCGATATTCAGTTGTTCTATTGATGCACAGAATCCCAATCAGAATGTGGAAAATATTAGTAAACGACAATTAATCATGTTCGAGAACATGCTCAAATGAAGTATCAATAAATAGATGTACATGTTCAGTACTCAAATATAGGAAATTAAAATTCGATAGACCAGCACAAATATAAATCATATTGCAAAATAAAAAAATGAAACTGAAATAAAAGAAGAATAAATTGAATAAAAGATTCAAAAATATCTCATTCGTTTGTGAAATGAGACTTAAAACACATATAATTTTATCATGCTTACTCATGCAGCTGTCAGCATTCTTATTTGCTTATTGTAATCATCATTATTCTCTCCTCTTCATGAAATTAATGAAGCAGCCTCTTTTGAGTATGGAAGGGCCAAAGATTTAAAAATATGCCAGTTGAAAGGATTATTTTGTTTTCCAGGATCAGTTGGTGAAATGATGCAATAGGGACGAGGCTTTCTGCTCAAATGCAATATTTCTTCCTTAGTACTTCAATCAGCTCCAAGCACAAGTTATCCACTTAAATTAATCTACAACCACCAATTTATTTCATTGAAATACGGAAAAATTGCTCTTTTCAGAATTGCTACACAAAAAAAAAACCTTAACACTATCTTCAAAATTCCTAGTGTAGGAAATAATAATCGAAGTTTGCTATATCTAAAAAGAGGAATGACAGGAACTTCACAATTAAGCTATGATTAACCAATATTTCCTCTCCTTTTTGATAAGTTATAAATTCACTTTTAATCAGCTATGAATGAAAATCGCAATTTTCCGTTTTTATAAAGAAAAACGGGAAAAAGAGAGAAATGTCAGTAAATGAAGAAATAAGATCGAACGAAATATAAGACAGGCTGTGAAATAGCAAATGTTGCAAAATCTTTCAACTCGCTTCAAAAATTGATCATATGTTGGCTATTTATGAGCTGTAAAATAAGGTTTCCTCCTACTACCTGGATCCATTCCGCGTCATCAGGACTTCTATTTGTGGATGGAACAATATGCACATAACTTGATGTGCAATAAAGTTTACATTTCCATGTCATACACCAATAATATTGTCCAATTTTCAGTTCACATTTGATTATCAACAGATGATGAAAGGAATTTTAGGATACAAAGTGTGATTAGTTATTTATCTCATTCAGAGTTTTGAGTTGCGACTAGCATCCACTTTTCACTTGACAATAATTAAGTATGTTCGAAATTTTCTATTGGTTTGTGCATTGAAAAAATGTTTGAATGCTTAAATTATATTAGTAAAGATAACTTAATCGACTGATAAGTTTGAATAAGTGCGTGTTTTTTGTTACAGAAATGAATAAAAAGGTTAGTTGAATTAAATATACTATGAACACTTCTGAAATCCAGCTATTCGCTCAGCAAAATCTCATGGATAAATCTCTTGCTCAAAGTACTTCCTTTTTGCAATCTTTAAAAAAAGTTTTTCAAAACTGCTTTTGAGTACTTTGCAAAGGTTTAGAAGAAAAAATATTCCACAAATATGGAGAATATGGTTCAGTTAGAAAATGTAGACAACTGTTCATTGTGAGAAAAAAAGTTTTGCCATGTCGTCTGGAAATGATATTTTAGTTTTATAAAAATGGTATATTTGAACAACAAAAAGAAGAAATAACACTTTGTTACATAAGCCAATAACCGATCTCATGACGGAAAACTTTTATACTAACTTCGTTGTAGTTTTGAAAGATGTGATGCTCGTTATCAACATCAAATGCTCGGCATCACTCGATGGTGATAATACAGTTTAAAGAATGTGAATGAGTTGTAACTCATGCAGTCTAACAGCATAAAAATGAGATCACATAGGAAAATTAATAAATTTGAATGAATTAAATACCTAAGATTATTGAATTTTAGTGCTACCAAGCAAAGACCTTCGATTTGTCCATCCAAATGCATCTGTTTGACGATGAAGGAGACACATCGGAACAAATAATTGGAATCTATCATTCTTGAACTTATTTCATTACTTGGCGATTATGTTGTAATTACTGAATGCTAATCAAACTCACATAGTTTTTAAAAAAGTGCCATGCTGTTTCGAAATTATGTATATTGGGCTTCCATGAGAATTCGTATATGAATTTCGTAGCTATCAGCCTCAAAACTAGCAGAATGAGCTTGGATTCAATGTGTAAAGTTTTCCACTTATGCAAGAAAAAAAAAAAAAAAATCATATTGCACTTCATACACGAATAAGATAGATAATAAAAGTAACCTATCAGCTCTAAATTTTTCTGCCATGAATTACTTTTTTGGTTTATCTTTCTATTACAGAAAACATATTCAAATATTTTCTTTACTATTGTTTGGAATTTGTTAGCTAATTATCTAGGTAATCTGAGATTCCAAAACGTTGCAAACAATTTTTTTCTCGGTGACAACCGTGAAATAGTATTCGTGATTTTTACAGAAGTCTGATAGCACTTTTCACTTCGTCTATTTCTTGCTATCGAGAAATCTTATCCTTTCGATGGTCGAGTGAACTGAGATTGTAGAAATTTACAATCCAATAATTCACTTCATTTTCTCTGCCTGATAATTAGTTCACTATCTAAAAAATTTTCCGGAAGAAATGGATGGATCTCCCATTTTTACTGTTCTGTTCACATTTAGCTGATTTTTCTCAGTATACGCGATTTTGCGAAAAGATTTGGCAAATTTTGTTGACTTTTTTCTTTCCTGTTACGAAACGGAAATGAGTAAACGGAGAGTAAATTAGCGAAAAATGTTCACTTCTTACAACTATTCCGATACATTTTGCCATTTCTTAAGCCACAGTAAGACATAATCACGACGTAAACCTAAAGATAATGATAAAATGAAGATTAGGACTGAGGTCGGAAAAAATGACACGAAAAATATTCTGTCCCATTTAAAAAATTGACAATTCAGTATCTTGAGCAGCAAAAAGAACATTATGCATTGAAACTCATAAAATATGCGGATGGAAATATCAAAAAAAAAAATGAAAGCGTAAAATAAAATTGATTTCAATGCATAAAAAATGAGGAACGAATCCAACATGTGAGCGATAAGGTATACCTAGATGTGTGACATGAGCCTTTCTACAACCTGTCGATGACATATTCATCCCCATTCATCCTGCAATTAAAGTATGTGAAATATAAAGAAGTTTATTTGACATCATCAAAATATAGAGGAGCAAAAGGTGGAAAAAATGAACTTGAAGTCAATTCCTTTCTTTTCCTTGCTGCAAACATATCCCCACAAAAACATATTTCAATTTATGCTAAAACATTTATTTCTGGATCTCACAAGAAGTTCAAATGAATGGAATAACTGCAAAAATTGCAGCTAATGTGAACTTGTTTGCATAATTTTGATCAAGCTGTTGTTTTCAATTTTAGAAGTAGAAAATAGATCGAATTATTATTTCCTGATTTAATCATTTGTTAACATTCACTTTTGTTTTCGTATGAGTCAATTATTTCTTCCATTGAAAAAAAAAAAAAAAAAAAAAAAAAGGCGAAAAAAACAAATAAGTGGGAAAAGCAATCTATCAGTATCCGGTGTTAATCAATGACCTTAGGTATAAAAACAGCAAAAAATGTGTATTGCATATGTATATAGTTGATAATAGATCACACTTTTACATTCTTTCGAAAACTGTCAGTTTAACTACTTTAGCCTGGATAGCTAATTATTTTTCAAGAAAAGAAAACTTCCCATAGCGAATAATTTCCCCCTCTTTTTCATTTACTTTGAGGAAAGAAGCAAACATGTCGACATTATTGGTGACAGCAAACAATTCCTTAAAATGTTGTCATTATGTAAGAACAATGAAGTGACACAACAAAAGCTTTTTATTCCATCTTTTAAGTATGGCATTCGTGAACAAATCAAATTTGTGAAGCCCAATTCCTTGCTAAAAGATTGTCTTGGTAAGCTACTGTTAATCCAGAAGCACATTTTATCCTCTAAGAAGAAAAAATATTTCTGTTACCATTACTTTTTTAAAATGACGCTAATCTTTTGATCAGAAAAAAAAAACAAAAACAAAAGATGTTATTGAAATCTTCCACGAGAATTTGCTCAATAGAAGATCGAAAAGATAATAAAATTGCTTTAAAATCAAATAAAAAGCTCAGGAATAAAATTTATAAGGCTAACTTGTTGCTTCAATCACTCTTTTTTTCAATTACTCAACTACTCATTTAATTAGAATTAGAAAATTTTGACAAAATTTACGTATTCGACTATTTAAATGCAAAAAAAAAAAAGAAAAAAAAAAAAAAACGCATTTGTAGGATATGTCCCGTTAAGACAAGTAACTATTTGTAAAGTTATACATTAAATAGGTTATAACCTTTCGAACAATTTTTCTAAAGGAACATTATCATTAATTCTTCTACTTGCTAATGATGTTAACAAAAACGTTGCTCGACTAGCTTATGGGGTCTTCACTTATTTTTCAAGAATAAATCCAATTTGAACAATTTGTATCTTTGAGTGCATAAAATGTCCTATTCTTTATTTTAAAAATATTGAAAAACTCTCATATATCCGAGAATTTATGTTATAGAACAGTAAATGTGAAAAGACTCTATCATTACTATTTCATTTTCAACTGTTTTATCAAAGCGAAATAATCAATGATGCTAATGAGGAAAACACGTTTGATCATTTAAAAAACTATATTTTGATTACGTAAGGTTTATTTGTTTTTAAGGAAAAGTGCATGATAATAAGGCTTTATAATATCATTTAATCTCGCGAAATATTCACTCGCAATATATTCATTTACTTTTAAAATGACAATTTCAGTAAGAAAATAGGTTTTCAAGATTATTAAATGTTTGTCGGTAGACAAGAGACAGAAAAGAACTTAAAGCAACTCCAGTGATGGAAATGAGGAAGTAATTGTTTTATTTTGAATGAAGAAAACTGAACTACTAATTAAATTACAAAAAGTGCTGAATATCCAATCATTGGAGAGCAGCGTTACTTTAACAGATATTTAATTCCCATAAAAACATACCAACAATGAAACAAAAATCACTTTCAAACTGTTATTATGTTATGATCCACTGAATAATTCATATTTGGATTTCAGATAAAAAAGATAAATGATCTGTTATTTACTCTGCAATACATTTAATAAACGCATGCTGTTGATGCAATTGAGGAATTGGTGATAAAAATCATTTTGATGATGAAATTAATATATTTAATGTCATTTTGCAAGGCTTTAAATAACCGGAATTTTTATTTCTTGATCATCTTCCACTGCAGTTACTAGCAAGAAGAAGAAGCAGACATACTGTATATGCATTAGAGATATTATTTTTCAATAAATAACAGTCAGATGATTAAAAAGATTAAATGAAACAGCTTATCAGCTGGAATCTTAAAGAAAAGAACAGTCAAGAAAAATAAGAGTATTTTCTGGTAATTTTTAAAACAGATAAAAATTCAATTAGTGAAATTATTAGCATTTATTAATAGCACCATAATTTCCGAATGCGTCCGTTTTTGAATTTTTCTAGTTTTACAAATCCTCTGTTAATTAGATAGACTACACATGAACAGCATCCACATGAAGATTTCTCCACAAAAAATACAATGATGTATTAATCCGACTAAGAGATTCGTCCATCCATTTTGGATGGCAAAAGAAGAAAATCGAAATTCGGAGGAAGCAAAATTTAGCATCATTTTTTTATATATATGATCATACCAGTTAAACACTGTTTATTTTAACTTAAAGGATAAAGCTGGACCAGTAGAAATCGTATTGATAGACAAGAATTAATTCGGTTCTCAAATCGTCATCCAATCGACCTTTTGTTTATATTGGATTTTTGCGAACACCAGATTAATCAATTCTTGGACATGCGGGAAATGATGCGTGTATTTTATTGCACAGTTTATTGTCAAAAATACGCATAAGTAACTTTGAAAAAAAAGCACACGGTTTGAAATGCCAAACAATTCACAGTACGTTAAGCAACAAAGCTAACTAATTGTGCTGGTGATATGATCAGTAAAAAGTAGATCACTGTTGCATATCAAACTTTTTACATCCTGATTCCAATTCTAAATTTCTTTTGCGATAAATGATAACTAATCTGTCATGTCAGTAAATTTAGTCAGTCGAATTGTAACTGTCATTTCAGAAGTGCCGGGATAGAAGAAAGAAAAGTTCGGCATGGTTATCTTCAAAAACATAAACAAATCAGTAAGCAGCAAGAACAATAATGGAGATCTGAACCATTGAAAAACAAAAACAAAACAAAATGAATACACAGAGAGAACAAAGAAAGACAGTATGGTAGATGGTCAAGCTGTAAACTGCATTGCAGTACATACTCACCACTTCCAGCACCCATTATTATTACTGTTACCGAAGTAAGTTAAGGGTATTTGTGAAAGCAAAAGTAGTATAGATAATACAGTCCTCACCTTACTTTCATAACCCCTTGATTTTTCCGCATTTTCAAACTTGAAAAGATTAATCCCAAAGGATAAAGAGTAACTGCCTCAATTTTTTAAGCTAATCGCCAGAACGTTAATCTAATACGATAAAAGGGTTAAAAATAGTTTTGAAAACATAATAGTAACTAATTCAGAACTAGATGATTCTGGACAGTAATTTTTTAGTGGTTAAAGTAACATTAATAATAATTAAAACAATAAATCTATATATAAATGCTTCGATATAAAAGGAAAGCGAAATCGGGACAGCAAAAATATATTGATAACAATAATAAGTTATAGCAAAAGCAATGCTGGTTATATCAATCAGCAACCGTCAAATGAAGAACACAATTAAAATCTACGAAATTCCCCAATGGTAACTTATATAATTCGTCACAATCCTAGAATGGAGAAAATTCTCATTCACAGCGGTAATTAATTTTATATATCCAAGTTTTTTATTAGAGCTTATTTATTGCTTGGTCATCTAAACCGAATTTTGTCAGAGAACAATTTAAGAACAAACAACATTACCCAACAACAAACATTCGATGATAAGACATTTTGACGGAGAGATACAGGCAACAGGCACCCGTAAACGAACATAACGATTATATACAAGCAAAGTGAAACAATCACAGATGTATTTATTAAAGGCAATTACCGTAAAAATGTTCAGCGATCCTAAATAAACCGTCTAATACAACCTTTTCCTCAGATAGTCTTAATAAATGAGCAACTGTTATGGCTTGTGCAATCTTCTTTGGGACAATAATATCAAAAATAAGCACACCACCCATTACTACACAATGATCTCTCGCATGACTCTCCTAGTACCATTTGTTGTATAAGATGTCTCATCGCTGTCATGTTCATCGTGTATTATCGTTGAGGGGCCATCTATACTATTTCGATGTTCATTTAACTCCTGATCATTTGATGGGAACCTGGAATGACATATTTTGGCATCAGAAATCACTCTGGAAAAAATATTTAACACCGATGAGGAAATTGAGATGTTCTGCGCTTCAAAGATTATCACTCAAATAACTCACATAGCCAACAGTATCGAAGCTAAGTTGAAGGATAAAATAGAAACTGAGTGGAAAAATCTGAAGCAAATGGGACTTACCCATCTATAAAACCATCATATTTGTTATCATGTAAAGGAGGAGAAACTTGATACTGTGTGCTGTATTCTTGAAGGTACGGATCATTGGTATATGTAAATGATTCTACGTTGGAATTCCATTGGTCGGCAACCGTACCAGTCCTCCTAAAATAATTCCTATGAGGCGAGTATCATTTTAGTTATATTTGAACTCTGAAAAGTAAATAATAAAAAATTTACGTGGAAAATCCTTGTGTGCCCTGAGTTGGCTGTCCATTAGACTTGTTAGTGTTGGGAGTCGAACCGAGAGTGAAAATACCGCTATCAGTTTGAGATCCATGAACTAAAGTATTTTTAGTATTTGACTGCGATAGTGGTGCACTAGCATCATTCCTTCTGCAAAAAATTTCTTCTTACAAAAGTCCAGCAACTTTAAAAGTGCTAAAATTCTATCTAATTCAAAGTGTGTACACAAAAACAATTAATCTGAATTGAAAACCTGAAATATCCTGAAAGCGTTTTTAACTATAGATCATACCTTTCAATACCGGCAAAATTCTTCTCTTTCTTCTTCGGATTAAACGTTCGTCGTATCCGACAGCAGATGATGATGAAGCAAAGTGTAAATAGGAGGAGGAGTATCACAGCACCTAACGGTATCATATACATCCAGCCGGAAACCAGAAGAGTTGACGACACTGAAAAACATCGGGAATAATCAAAGTCATCTGCTACAGGTGAAAGGAAGAACAACCGATCTCCTTGTGGTTTGCTGCTTCAGGTTTATCCAATACATCACAGCCCTTCGAGCTATGCCTCTTCCTATGCTTCCTATTATCATAAATAGGACATCATTAGCAGCTTAGAAATTAGACAGACCCAGTGCGGTTCCGAACGCGGAAGACCTGTACAGTATGACATCACACAACCAGTACGCTATAAATCAACATACCCAAAAACATGATTTAAAAATAATAATGTCGGGAATTTTTTTTTTTTTAAATTTTATTTTTCGGGATAAAACATCTGAATTGCATCAAAAGCCAGTAGAGGAAATTCCCAGCCATCATAAATTTCTACTCTTTTCAGAAGTAGAAAAAGTACATGCCTGGTCCGCTAAATTACCAGTGATCGAGTAAGTAGGAGAACTGAACAGAATAACTAAATTCTTATTCTGTAAACCTTACTCGTTCACATATAACTGCTAATATGTCATGAGATAAACCATAATGAATAACTGGATTCATGGATTTCTCATATTTTTATCACTCGCAATTTTCTTATCTCCCATAAAATTTTTAATTAAAATAAGTCCCTCATGAAACAAAGCTAACCGATGATTTCTGAAGCAGTCGAACAATTTGCAAGATTTAGCTTGTGACACAAGCGAGCTTTCAAATAATCGGCAGATGGTATGTCATAGATGGGAGTTTGATCAAAACAATCCATAGCACGCCAGTTTGCGCTCAGCTCTTCTGCTTCACTTCTGCTTCCAATGTCCTGCCCATTTTTATTCGAGGCAAATAGCAGCAAAACGCATAAATCGTCATTTAACTGTTTCGTCTGAATAAAAAAAAAAGGTAAGGAAAAAAAAGGCAAAGAATTGAGGATTTCTGCACAAAATTAAATTATATTTTGAGAAAATTAAAAAGTAATTACAATGTGCGACAAATGAAGTAAGTAATTTTAGCAAGTTAACATTACTTTTAGTTACCAATTGTAAATTACTGTTTGATGAATGATATTAAGTAAGCTAATCCTCGTTTCACTAGTTTTCTTCTTTTTTGAAACGATGAGTACGGCTTTGGTGAAACAAAATCATAAAAAATGAGAAAATCGTCAAAATAAACAGGTTATAGATTTTAATTAGCAGTATCTAGTTTTTAAATTTCAGAAATTCCAAAAATCACTACCTCAAAATCAATTTTTTGCTGAGCGCTATTGTAATAGAGAGTTAATGGTCGAGGGATTGCTGCGCTTTCCCGTACATCCGTTGTGGTCGCCGTTGTGACCGGAGTCCAGTCACTGCTTCCTATTAAATTTCGAGCGCGAACTCGAAACCAATATGTACTCAATGGATTCAGATAACTGATATTGTAAACCATGTAAACAGTGGAAGAGAAAGCTCGCCTTGATCGATGACTAGTTGCATCTTCCTGAAATAATGTGACCAATATTTTTGCATCATAGTGAGTATGTCTGACACTCATCACAACAGTTTCCGAAACTAAATTCCTAAACTTAAAAATCTATTATAACAAACCATTCCCTCAAAGTTCTTCATCTGTTGGGGAAGGGAATCTTTCGCTCCCTAACATGCACAATAATTTCACCCAGTAAGGATAATTCCTGGTTCTCGTTATTCGTATAAATTAAGTAATTTTATCATTTGAAACCTTCTGGAGTTTTCTTATTGACTCAGTTCAATTTTCTCTTCTTAAATATGAACTATAATATTCCCTCCAAAAATCGCAATAACGGTATGTAGCTAGATATAGCTAAAATCAAATGTAATCAATAATCAAGTTATTTTCTATTAGAAATTTTCCAAGATATAAGGTACACCTACTTCATATAAGGTAAGATAGGATGCATTACGACCATCAATGTAAATCGCTACGGGTTCCGTTGAGTCGGGAATTCCTTTTATCGGATTCACCTTGCGATATTCGAGTTGGAAACTTTGTTCTTTGCCTCCATCAAAACTTGGCCGCCAACCAATAAACAGTGAAGTTGGTGATGAAGATATCAACTGAAGGTCACGCGGAGCTTGTGGCTTGCCTGTAGTAGAACACATCTTTAATATTTGAATTATTCTGTTATTGATGCAAATTAACAATAACTACTATTCAGTCTGTGTGAGTTTTTACTTCTGATGACGACTTTTCTACTGTGTATTGCTGAGATACAAAAAAATTTTTTGGTATCTAGTACCTGATAATGAGTCCTAAAGAAAATATACATTAGATTATGCATCACTTTCCAAACAATTATCAAGATGGTTCGGAAAACTAATGATAAATGTTATCCAGAAGTTTCAACTTTTTAAGACCTTGGTTTCATCATTTGCAATCACCCAATTATAAATTTCGGTGTCCTGAATTTAATTTAGAAAACTGAGCTTACTTTTTGTTTGCAATTTAATGACCAACTCCACTTTCTGTCCATTACCGTTACTGGTCCGACAAATGTATGGTCCATGGTCGTAGATCATCGAATCAGTAATTTCTAGAATCGATTGAAACTCATCTATTCTACCATCTAGACGACTGTTACGTATGTTATATCGGAATTGTCCATCATGTATTTCACTTCCATTTCGGAGCCATTCAAATTCAGGTTCAGGACGTGCTGACACATGACATACTATCCTTGCCTAAATAAATTTATTTTTCAAGAACAAATTTTTCCGGTTCAATCTTCAGAGATTACATTAATATTTCGACATAAATTTTACCTATATTATATTCAACTTTGAAGTCAGACTTTTGTGCCTCATACTTATCAGTTACTCAATTACATCAAACTTTGATTTTGAAGCAAATCATCAGTTATTTTTTGGAACTGATATATATATTCATATTGTATCTGCTATTGCATCATACCGAGAATTCTAAATTTCAGTATTTTATAAATATGATTCGTAAATTGAATTGTAAACTTACAGTAGATCCAATATCAGCAGCAGCCAAAGCATCGCTCGGATATCTTTCGTTAAGTATAACAGGTGCATGTAATATGTTAAGTGCCACCGAACTAGTTACGAACTTCTGCAAACCATTACTGGATTTGCACGAGTAATTGCCCTTATCATTCCATGCCAAAGGTTGTAGGAAATTCAAAAACCCAATCACTGTGATGGAGCAAAATTCACTTTCCGGACAGCTGAAAAAAAAATGAATACCTATCAATGTTTTAGATTTTCTAAGTAATTTCTTCGAAATCTTTGAAATGAACTGTAAATCACAAATTAATATGATTTGCTTACTTTTCTGGATGTTGCTCCGAACTGACCATCCAATGAGAACTGCTGCTATCTCTTTCGCTGATTACTTGTCCATCTTTGAGCCACTGAAATTGTGGAGCTGGATAGCCTTGTGCTTCGCATTTCAAAGAGACGGATGTTTCACCAGTGTTGAAAATGAGACTTTCCGGCAGTGGACGAATTATTTTTGACGGCTCAATCACCTAAATCATTTCATATTTGTGAATATTATTAGCAGTGTCCATTGTCGTAACGATTAATGCGATTTGAACTATTATTTTACATTTTAATATGCCAAGCAATGTATTTTTTAAATATTGCAGAGCTTTTTTCGTATTCAAAGCAACAAATAATACAGTTAGAGGAAGAGTCACAAGTAGAAAGTGCCTGTTCATAAGCCAATCAAACCAGTAATTATGAAGAGAAAGAAATCACTGAGAACAACAACTTGATTAATTCACATTTCAACTTAAATATAAACTAAACTAGAAATATTTGACAAACCAAAATTTCTCGGAATCATTTTTCCTCTTGTCTTTATTTTTGTTTGTTTGTTTTATCTCATTTTTCTGCAAAATTTTATAGATCAACAAGAATTGGAAATAGTTTTGGAATCTTATTCAATGTTAAATTTTACTAACCTTTATTGTCAAAATCCCTTCTACTCCATCACCGATTCTGTTAAAAGGCATACATCGGTAATCACCATTATCGGCCAGTGTAGCATGTTCAAGAGTGTAAATGGCAGTTTTTCGTTCTTTGTACTTGCCGGAGGAGGATGGCGTTAACCAACGATATTCCGCTTCCGGACTGCCTACATCAACTGCTATACAACTTAATGTTGCTTCACCTCCAACTGCAATTACGTCACTGGAAGCCGTTACTAGTGCTTCTCCTGGTCGACGCAACACCTGTAACTTTCAAGAATTTCTCACATATTCAGACATAGAAACAAAAGGTCGAAGATTAATTTTTCTTTAAAACTTCCAAAATTTTGACTTTTAAAATCAAGATGCCTACAAGTCTAGATTTTAAATTTTCCAATTCCTAAAAATTAGCCATTCAAGGAAAACAGTAGATTTGCTGAAACTCTTCAAAATTGAGAATTAAATTCGAGAAAAATTAGAAATTAAATTCATTCAATTTACCAAATTCATATCCTATGCTATTCTGACCAAGTATCTTTGTTGATATTTTTTTAATAGCAAAATGAAAAAAATTCACATCGATAACAGTAAATGCTTGACCCATCCGTTTTACGGACTTTGATTTCGTTCTGCGAACCATCAACGTATTGATTGCTGTACATGTATAGTTGCCAGAATGAGTTCTAAATGAGAAATTGATATGAATTCCACTCGAAATTGAATAACTTTAAAATAATTAATCATCTAATTGAATTTTTTTCCGAACACTTTATATAAGGAATTGAATACAAACTTTTGTATGGAATCAATTTTCAAGGTAGATCCTTCATGAACAATGTCATTTGGTCCAGACCAAACAATTGAATTAGCTGGTGGATTAGCATCAACTGTGCATTCTAATATTACTGTATCGCCCTCTGCTGGATTTATCCATTCCTGAAAAAAAAAAAGAAAAAACAGTAATAATTTGATTCAATTTAATAAATAAACTAGCAACCATTGAAAGCTTACCAACCACCAGTACATCAATAAAATGGTTTTACACCTTGTATTACAGGCAGTCTTGAAGAGTTATGCATATATCCGTACCGGATGATTTGCCGCATTGCAGGACCGTTCATTCGTGGTGATTTGCGTGTGAAAATATTTATAACTAGTCTGCTCACTTACTTTCAAAGTAGATACATTCATAAAAAAAAAAAAAACACGCGCCTGTTCGAATACAACCTTGTATCAAAAAATTTCAAAACAATCGATGCAGGACTTTTGGAGATTTAAAACCGGTAACAAGAAGATTCAAATTTTTATTTATATAGATTACTCACCTTAGCTCTAACGATCGGTCCATACTGAACATTCAGCGTTAATTTGTCAGCACCACTTTCGATAGAATTTGTTGCCGTACATCGGAAATCACCGCTGTGTTTTCGTTCAGCTACGAATTGCCAAGTTGTTCCGGCAAAACGTTCACCTAAAAGTGATAAACTGATAATCGATGGGAAAGCAAACAACGACAGCTAGTAATACAGCATGGATTTTTGACGGCTCAATACACAATCCCAAAAAAGTCTGATTTAGTACCATTTCAGGCGATTAATGGTAGAAATCAATAGTATCTTTGAAAGATAGCTATAATCTATAATGAACATGAAGTAAATGATCAATAAAAAAAGACGAATTCAAATTACCACTTGTAACATGGTACCATTCGAAGTGTGACGGAGCAGGATTACTATTTGCTGAACACGTCAACTCTACACGTTCTCCTTCTTCCACATTGTAATCGTACACTGGACCGACGTAAACTCGTGGTCCATACAATACCTTAAAAATAACAATGCTCGTATTCGTGTCATAATAGCTAAACAGCAAGCATGACTATTTCCTTCAAAAAAAAGGTCAGTGCAATATAGAATTGCAATGAAATGCACAAAGAACTCTCTCCTGATAATTATAATTATTTATCCTAAAATTCTACCTATAATTAAGTCTATTTATTGATTGAGCTGTCAATATGATTAATTTTAAATTTAAACGAATATCTAAACTAAATTTGAATGAAGTTAAGTTAGTTACACTGACTATTTAACTATTAAATTGACTTAAATTTGTTGTGTGATTTTTTTCAATCTTGTTAAAATCCCGAAAAAACATTTAGCTATTTAGTAGTGAAAGTGAGAGTTTAAAAACTGATCCCTCATAATTTCTTATATTTATATTTGCTGCTTCCTATTAATCATACGTGGACACCTTATTGATTAATGGTCACTTTTGAACGATGATATCATTTCAGGGTCGTTTGGTCGTACCAATGAAAGAAAAGTAAATAAGAGCAGTATGTTACATAATATATGTTATTGACCTTAAGAATATGTCAACATTACAATTACTGATATTTCAAAAGATTATTACGATTGAATGCGTCATTTGTTCAAAGGTTTTACCTCCACCAAATGTTTTAAAACTGAGATTTCAGAGGGATTACGACTGCAGGATTTGGAAGTTAATGAGATATTATCATTAATTATTTTTGCTTTCACTAAAGACCTTTTTTTAATAAGCGAAATAAAGATTGGCATCGAATATTGGAACATCAATCCTACTAAAATTACTTCCAAATATTTAATCAATCTATTCAGCCGACTTGCAAAAAGTTGGGTAAGTCTATGCGATAGGATAAAGCCGGAAGCAAACAGCCCAGAACGGATATTATTTTTCAATACAGGTATGATCATATCATGTAACGCTGAATGTTGAATGCATTGAATTAAAAATCGAACCAATCGTTAGATGCTTTTATTACTAATGATGCATACTGAATTATAACTTCTGAAGAAGTATTGCTTAAATTGATACAGTGAATTTGCTCGTTCTTATTGATATTCATAATTTTTCAAATCAAAGAAAAAATAACTTGCATTTAAACGAGTTGTGCTGGCGTCCTTATGTTCATCTTTCGGCATTGCTTCGTTCCGAATTTGACAATTTAAATAAGCTTCATTGTCCTCTGCATTTACTCGCCATCTACAATTAAATTTTTGTCCATCAAATCTGAGTAGAGATTGAAGATCGTCAATAATATAGAAATAATCAATAAGAAATCTATTATAAAATCCTTGAAAAATCCAAGAAGTGAACTTACTGAAGAATAGATATGGATGGTCGGTCGGGTGAGATGGATGATCTCACATGATACCATTCTCCTGGTACCACAGATCGATTATTGAAAACCCACAGAAATGAAGGTGGTGGATTACCACCCGTTGTTTGGCATTCAATCGTTACTAGTTCACCTTCCTGGACTGCTCCAGATGGCTGCCGAGTGATTATTGGCTTTTCCGGCTCCACTAAAATGATTTCAAAATAAATTGCTTTAGTGAAATAGCATCTTTCACTTACTACCAATGTTGTCTATGAGTTAACTAATTAGTGCATAAGTTCATAGTTAACAAATTAAGAGTTCTTAATCTTTGCTCATTAACTGAGTCAGCAAATAAAACTTCAATTACTATTTAAATGATGGTCCTTATGAAATTTATTTCTGTTTGAAAAGCAATATAACTGATGTTATTATTATTATCATACTTCATATAATTAGTATTATTACTATTATCATATTTTAAATGTCATTCGGCATCCTTATTAGAAAAGGGAAAGCTTGATCTAAAAAAATCTTAAAGAGATTTGATCTTATAAAAAAGCATCGATTTGGGCTAGTTCTTCGAACGTTCTTTTCAGACAAATCATGACGATTTTCTGCTACATATGCGTCGGCGAAAGTTCAACAGACACCTGTTTTACCTCAGTCACAATATATGCTTTTTCTTGTTTCCTACGGCAACTCTGATCTCAAAAAGTTTACTATTTTTGCTTAAAAAGTTTCAACTATTTCTGCATTTGTCCCTTGAAGTAAAAAGCAATTGTGGGAGAAAGCAGAAAAGACGTGTCCAGAAATGCTGTTCGACATCACGTGTTACGTAACCAACTTTTGAATAAATTATACTTGCTGAGATGCAATAATTGGTAGTTAACTCCAAAACATCCAAGAATATAGTTCTTTTTTTTTTCCGGAAGATATATTTAGCAATTCTTATTTTTTCTTGAACTAATAAAGCGTTTGTAATTTGTTTTTCATCGCAGAACTATCGACGAACATCCGGGCCTTTTAAATCGAACAAGTTAAAGAAACCAGTCCTTCGACTTTCTCTTTTTCAAAATTCATCTTTCAATAAATGCTAAGTATATGATTGGAGTGGGATGCATTTTTAGTGTAATATATAATATTCTTACTAGATTTCATTCTAGGACAATCCACGAAAGAGTCCTTTTATTCTCTTCTTTCGAACAACTGAAGGCAATTATTCACGGAAAATGAACCTCCTACCAGCAACCCTTCTTTGCTTGCTTCCGTATATATAATTATTGGCATTCTGAGCACACCTGTTTTTGAATAAAATGGAACGTGCTTAGATGACCATATTTTAAAAGATACATGACAGAGATTTAAAAAGGTGACAATTCTTAAGAACTCCTTTATCTTCTTCAAAAAGAAACGAGGACAAGAATAATAAGTATCTATGGTAAATAATTCTAATCCATCTAGTTTTATTAATTTACTATTTCACTATTCAAATTATGCGTGTGTTTATAAATTTCCAATTATCCATATAATATGTCTCATCCGAATGTTTTTATTTCGTTTAAGCAAAGGAGCTGTAAAGATTGTGATAATACTCAATAATGACCTCTACTCTTTCTCAACGATAATAATCTTTCTTATCTAACATAAAACATCTCTGTCTCTATCGATGTCACAAGGAAAGCTTACAGAAAACTATCAATCTTACACTTACACTTGAATTTGCGCAAATTTACGGAATCTTACCAAATTTAAGGAATACGAACACATTTAACGAATATCGTTTTCTCATTAATTTTAACAAATTAATATAAACTGCTTGGATTTTTTATCTTATTGGTATAAAAAATTTGCAGAATTTTACGAAATATATTCAAGCCAAAATAACAATAAAATGGTCGAATTTGATGGTCCCGTCCAAATCAATAAACAAAATATACAGGCAACTTTTCGTTTATAAGAGTTGGCTTCATGTTGACAAAATGGATATAAGTGGGTAATTCGGATGTCCGAAATGCTGCGAGCCGCTATTAGCAAATAGATATTGCGGCTCCATATGTCATCTTTAAGAGGTCGTAAACACAATGACCTCTACCAATTGCATGCTTCTTAGCGATTGGCTGCAGAAGTTTTGTTACTACTAAAATATCATCTTTTAATTTTAATTCTCTACAAAAGTGTGTCTTCTTAGAATCAACTCAGACAGTGTTCTAATGAAAAATCTCATTTGACATAATTTCTGCCTTTTTCTATGCTAAAAAATTTTTTAGATTTCCCAACTTAAAAATTAGAATTCGAATTTTGCCAGATATTAAATAAAAATGAGGATGTAAGTAACCAGCATCTTACTATTCAAAGATATTTTTTTTTCCGAGGTTGTTTCCATCAAAAGGAATATTGTGCGTATAATTAAACAAGCAATGTTCAACATCTCAAAATTGTTAATTTCACAGCTAAAAAGCTCACTTTCACGTCATCCCTATTTGGAAGTATTTCTTTTCTCTTCACTTCATGCATTCCTTAAATTCAAATACTTGAAAAGAATATACGTTTTCTACAAAAAATTTTCATAAAAATTTCGAAATTTCATGGCAAATGTGTTTACAGAAAGCTTAAATTTTATCAATTTTGATCATTTTTCTCAGCAATATTGAATTTCTCATTTTTATTACGCAACAAACTGCTCGTTGGAAAGATTCTTTCATTCGTTTTCAAAAACCCTTCCAAATTTATCAAGCACCTCTTCAAAAGTAGATGTTGCTTCTTCATCTTCAAAAGTGCTACAGTTTCTCATATCGAGATATCTTATCCTAGTCTGGAATCAGTAGCAATCTACATAGAAGGCAAATAATGAGAGTCTAGCTAAAACAATACTAAACATTCCGACTTAGATATTAGTTAAATCTATATATTTGAGTTCCTATTTATCAATAAATTCCATCTTATTATTATGCTGCTGCATTAACAAATTTATTGGCTCACTTCGGAATATTTTGTTATCTAATCTTGACAAAAAAGAACACTAAACAAAAAAGTGAATAATGATAATCAAGATCATTATTATCTGATGCAAAAAAAAAAAAAAACGATTTTTCTTCTGCAAACGAGATTTTTATCATTTTGGTGCTGCAAGAAAACGGCACAAAAAAGCCGAACTACTTTTACTAAATGATTTATGACTTGGATCTGTTTTGGAATCAAGATCATTTTTTTTTCTCCGGAAAAATCGATAAACAAAATCAAGAAATTTGAAACTTTTGAAAATTTAAGAAATAAATTTCGAGAAATACATTCCGTTCGATACATTTATTTGTGCACGATAATTCTAGCATATAGTATCAGTTATAATATACAAACTTAATTCTAATGCAGCTTGTTCAATCATAAAATTGATAGTATTTTTCTGCCAGTTGAAGCCCTTCGATGGTTAAAATTCATTTTAACATGCATGTTATGGCGAGTTCTAAGAATGGATACAATGGAAGGATGGTCGTCAACTAATTTTCCCCAAAATATGGCAATTGGCGACAAGAAGAGAAGGGCTGCAAGAATGGACAATTGGACGAGAGAGATGGAGCAATTCATACCTCAAAATTCAATTCAACTCAATTCAATTCACAGTCAATTTATTTCACTTCGCTGAATGCATCCAACTTATTCATAATACACAAAAAGTATTATATTGTTCACCGATAAGTAAAGTGTGAATGCATGTAACACGCACGAATGCATTTGCTTGCTTCTGCGCATACACACCCGTATTATATATAGCATGCTAATAGGTCCTAGCTCTAAATATCATTCCAGCCTTGTAACTCAACCACTTAAAAATTTTAAATTCTTATCAAAACCACCATACTTTCACATTTTACTGATACTTTCTTTTAAAACACTCCATCTATACAAATCACATTAAATTTTAGACTAAATTTAGTTATGAAGTATAATCTACAATCAACCATTGAAAAATGCTATCCGATCATGTCATAATTAATCATCCAGTAATTACTTCTGAAAAAATTGAAGAAAATTCCCGAAGAATGACAAAAATCTTGATTACTGTATTACTATCAGGCTTCAGTATAGATTATTGATAATTACAAGGGTTGGAAAAAAAATTCAATTTATCATGCACGAAAACAAACCAACGACAATAATATTTGCTTGTACGGTATATTGTGCTCCAGATTCCTTGTCTAGAACAGTGCAGAAGAATTTCCCATTATCACGACGAAAAACAACATGCCGAATTCGCAAATTATATGCGCCACTTGTTTGCAATAATTCGTAGTGTTGTTTCGAAAATGACACTCCATTACGTGTGAGATGCCTAAATTATTCAAAACCTTTCTGTTTACTTTTTTTTTTTATTTCTAAATTTACAATCTCCATATTTAGTGAATTTTTCATTTTCAAACACTGTAGAAAAAGTTAGCAACAATTTGAATTCAGTAATCTTATAAAAGACGTTACCGAGCAGTTTAATTATTATCACTCTGATAAAATATGAATAAAGATGTTTAACGATGAAATTCAATCTTTTTTTTTTTTTGGTTTCCCATTAAAATATGATTTCTCGAATTTCTATTTTTTGTTCTATTTTCAATTTTTTTTTCTGAAACTATAAAAGAAATAAATATATTTCATCCGTAAATTAATTATATTCTTATAAATCCCGAAATATGAATGCTTTTGGAATCCACAGACTCTTCCTTAATTTCTTGAAGTAATTTCAAAATCGATTCCTAAATCACACCAAATATCAGAAAAAAAAGTGCAAATTATGAATGCAAGTAAGGATTTCTTTATTGGAAAAAATTTATACTAGAAAAAAGTCTGATTTATATCGGAAAAAATTTTTTTCAAACAAAAAAACCATTTTCCCACTGATTCATTTGATGCAATGGACTAAATAGCAATGCCTTTACGAAAAAATTGGACAGTTTTTCTTCTTCTTACGACTTGTTTTTATTTCTACCTCCACCTGCCAATCTTTCTTAAATTTCAAAACTTCGTTTCATTTAATAATTTTCTATATATTGTAATTTTACTTTTCACGCTTTCCCCGACGCCTCCTCTTCTGAAACATCCTTCCGCTGTCCTGGAGCGTTTGGTTAAATTTAAAATGAGACTGTCATAGCGCTGGCAGATTATCTAAGTTCCAGTCACTAACAAGTTTATCTGCTTGATGGTTAGTCAAATCTATCCAGAAATATAGTTTGAAGAATACAGAAGCCTTTGTCAAATTTTGAAAAGAAACAAAAAATTTTAAAGTAATCCATTTGCATAAATTTACAAACAAACCTGGGTAAATCACCAGCTACAACTGTCCAACTTGGCTCATATCGAGTACGATTACGAAATTCCGGAGCAAAGCTGCACTCCATTATTGGGCCTTCTTGTCCTTCCGTAACATAGTAGGGTTCCATTTTCGGCCTTGTCAAGAATACAGCGTCTTCTAAAAAAAAAGTCTCACAATTTACGGATAATAAATGATTGACTAAAATATGTAAGTTTGTCTTTTTTTACAAGTTTTTTATACTTAATTTTTTTTTTTTTTTTTTGAATAATGAAATGACACAAACACATTCAGCGGTTAATATTGTTTTATTTAAATAATCCCTTCTCTTTCATCATGCATATTTCGATTAATTTAATGCAAACAATTCAAAATGTAACGGAAGAAAAATAATCAATCGATGATGCTATTCTTGTCATATCTTTGACGATGCAATAATGAAGAAGACATTTCGATGTGTATGCAATTAAGTTTATTGGTGATTAGCGACCTTACGGGAATTATAATTTCAATAAATAATAGGTAAGAAACAGTTGGAGGTCATTTATTGGACAAAGTAACAATACTGTGATAATAGTGTGTTATGAATTTGTCACTGAATATAATAGCCTTCTATGACAATGTTTACATATTGTCAGGAATCGTCAACAATATGCGCACTCAAGTAAAATTTCATAATCGAAATAGAAGACATCATTTCAGGAATTGAAATTTCTTGGCAAATAATGCTATTTTATTGAACAAAATGAACTATGTTTTTTGAAACAGTATTTGAAATTATGATTAGAGAATTCCAATTCAAATTTATAATCGTTTTCATGAGACAAATTACGGAAGTACAACAACTTATTCCTTACTATCTCAGTGTATTTAATGATAGGGAAATGAATGACTGGCTGAAATAGATGTATATGAATAATGGCAGAATTGTTATAAAAAATAAAAGATCGAAAATCGAATAAAAGGAAAAGCAGAGAAAGCGAGACTAGCTACCCGATATAAATCATATATGCCTTGAATCATAAGCTTTTAGATTAGTTTCTTTTTTTTTTCTCGGATTGGTTCCACTAGTTTTTCCCGTATTTTTAGCGAACTAAATCGACAGAGAGAAAGCTATCTAATCATGATTATGATCTCTATCCATATATAGCATGAGGATTTTTTAATAAAAAAGAAAAAGGAAAAAATTGAAAATATAATATTGCTATGCTGTCGCAAAGCTTGCAGCTTTATTTTGTAAATTTTACCGCAAATTTTTTCCACATTTAATCTCACGCAACCTGATTTGCATTTCACTAGAATTTCACCTTGGATACTAAACTGCCCATATAAATCGGTTTTGTGACAGGTGCATAGCAAATATAATATCAGAAGCTTATAGTAACTTTAATATACATCCATTCCATTCACTAAGGCTATATTAAAGGTAGCAATTAGAGAAAGGGATATTTGAATACCTAAATCGATCTCATTAAAATGCTTCCTATGTTGCTAATTTATATTAATAAAGATTGCTAGTGAATTGGAAAGAAGTACTTAATGTTTAATTAATTTGGAAAAATCACAATCATTTCAACTATGTGATGCAGGATGCATTAAAACCATTATGGCATGTGTCATAAAATCATATCGATCAAGTCTTATTCAAAATTTTAAAATTCGCGAATTTGAAAGTTCCATAATTTTTAATGATCGCTCTCATGCTGAACGCTTTTTTTATATGGACGCAGAGAAAATGAAAAAAAAAAAAAAAAAAATGCAGCATTAATATGTAACATAATTCCACTAATTTTCATTATAATCAAAAAAAAAAAATAGATCAATTTTGAAAAATTTTTGTTATCCATCAATTTTTGAACATATAGGAAGGACAGATTTTAGTGCAAAAAAAAAAAAAAAAAAAAAAAAAAAAAAAAAACTGAGTGAAACAGCAATAATATATCCAAAAATAATTATTACTGTGTGAAACAGCGAGAATTATTGGGGTCAATAATATGATAGACATGTTGATTTATAACTTCCGATTTCGATCTGCATTTTTTTTTTCTAATTTTGTTCTATACTACCATATAAGCAGGAAAAAAGAATAAAAATGTAACTCTCGATTAGAAATCTGAAACATATTTTCCTAAAGAAAAATAAAATTACTAAAAAATGGGTTTCAATTTTGTTACATTACTTGCTTCCTTTGAAACTAAGTCGAAAATAGAGGACAGGGAATCCATTGAGTCAGAATAGAGCCAAAATTTATATGACATAAACACGAAGCATATTTATATAAAAGCAAAATTATTGCGTGGTGGAAGAGAATTTATTAATTTAGAAATCTCTTTAAAGAAATTCAAAACTATGGAACACAGTAATTAACAGTAGCTTTCAACATTAAATTGAATAAATGCTAATTAAATTCTCTCGAAAATCACTTCAAAATAAAATTTTGAAATTTTCAAACAGATAGAATAACACTAGACTAAAAATGCTGGCCAAAAGCTAGAATTTTCGAAAAAGGAAGTTTAGCAATAACTTCGAGAAAGCGAATTCAGACAAATATTCAAGAAACAAAAAAAACAAGACTGAACAGAATTTTTATTTATTTTTGTGAGGAAAAAAAATGAATCTTCATATAAATATATGTAGTTTTTAATGCATATTGGGAATTAATGTAGGATGAATGATATAGCTCAATGGATTCATATGATGAACCAATTTGTGGAAAACTTTTTTGCACTGATAACTTCTTGCATTTTATATTTAATCTTAAAATGTCTTCTAATTATTTAAACAATGGCAAACGTAACGAGAATAAGAATTGAGGAAATTTTTTTTTGAAATATTAATCATCGAATTAAAGCAAAGATTCAAAACATCAGATATACAAAGCAGTTTATTGATATTAAGATGGACTGATAGAAGCTTTTTATTATATTGTTGAATTGCTGATTGAATTCGAATATTGCTAAAATTCGGAACAAAGAAAAAAAAAGAACCTCTCGTGCAGTTGACAATGTGTATCCAAAAGAAAAGGAAAGTCAAATAAGGTCTTTCCCGTGGTATCATTATGCGATTGAATAAATTTCGAAAATGGTATAGAATAAATAGATCTTTGTAATAATAGCGTTTTCTGGTGAAAGTTTCCTGAAAACAAGTCATATGAAAATTTTGTTCAGGAAATGTTCGCAGCGCATATTTGCTTTAATCCAGCAATGATTTTATATATTTTTATAGGTTTTTCCATTGCAATAAATGTTGTTTGAACTAACAAGATCATTCTACAAACTAAGTGTTTCAAGTTTAAAACATATTTCCTTAAAGTTAAAGTATATATTAAATGAATATCTTCAATACTTGTAAAACATAATCATCCAACCACCTATCTTGTAAGATCATGTACTGGATCGTTTAGATAAGTTCATTTAATATACACTTGAAAATACGTAAAATTCAATTCAAATTGTGGAAAAATTTTTTTTCTTAGCTTGATTTCAGAAAATTTTAGTAAGCAATAAAACTAAAGTTGTTATCCAAACTTGTCAGCTTTTAAAGTTTGCAAGAAATGAATTGAAGCAACAATGTTCGTAATTTGACATGCTATACTTTGAAGAAATTTCAATTTGTCATAAATTTGATGCTTTTAAATTTATGCCACCTAATGTTTGAAATATATACTGACATGTGCATAAGATATATAATATTTCACTTTTATGCAGTTACATTTTTATTTATATAGATTTATATATAATGTCATAAAAAAGCTTTCTGAAAAAAACATAAAAATTAAAGGCAAAAATTCGAAAAAAGTGGGAGTTTTTTCTTCTGCCAATAAAGAGAGCTAAGGTATGCCAATCAAACTATATGATTAACAAAACTGGATATTTGCCGAACTATGCATTGCCTGCACTCGATTTTTCACTTGGCTAAAAAAGTATCCAAATTTGATGTGGCTGAAAATTTAAGAAATTTAAATTTCAGCAATTTGATGATGCATAAATAAATGGGCAATGATGATGTCTGGGATGTTAAGATTCCTTTCAATTTTTTAGTATCACGAAGGCAAGCATTTCAAGATTTAAACTTAGCGTCTTGTCAAGTTTGAATTAATCAATTTTCACAAATCTATTTAAAGCTTCTTTTAATTTCTCGATATTAGAAATTCAAAAATTCTTCAAAATATTTAGCAAATGAAATTAGTCTTGTTAAGCTAGAATTCAGTTTAAAGTTCAAACAAATCTCATTTCATTCTATACAGTTTTCTTTGCAGCGAATTGTGGAAAGCATTCTTTTTCAAAGTCATTTTGTATTGTCAGGATCAGGAAGAATCCAGCTACGGTAACTTTAAAAAACAGCTTCCATCCAGAACATGAAATATTTAATTTTGAAGCTCAAATGAGGATAGTATTTCGAAATGGAGCTAATAAATTGCTAATCAAAGAGCTGACAGAAAAAAGAGAGAGAGGGAAAGGAAGAGAAAGAGAGAGAGAGTTGGTGATAATCCAACGTACAACTGTTACAAATTGATATATATGCGCAACCGATTTACGGCCTCTTTTTGAATAATTAAAATGAATTATAATGTAGTGGTAGTGATAGCGGTAGTATCAGTAAGCGATGATCCGAGTTATTGTAGTAGTATCCATCCACTGATAACAGTTGTTAAGACAACTTTGATACCAGTCATGCTACGTGTACATATCCTCTCCTCTTCAACTACTTGTAAAATACATACATCCTCGTATTAATTTATCATCTTTAATGAGTGAACACATACACACACACACACACAGAGATTGATTCTATGGAACCATCATTATCGTAATTCCTAATGTCATCCCAACAACAGCTGTCCGTCCTAAAAATCTCTCCCATTATTTGACATCGAATTTCAAAATAGGCAGCAATTTTTGTCTACAATTAAAGGATGAATTTTTCATCTTTGCTGCTTTTACACTCTCTGCACAGAAGAAAAAAGGTTAATTGTTTCGATACTACATAAAAAAGAAAGCAAAATTTTGGAAAAAAAAATCTTTTTCTGAACGTTTTTTACTGCAATATTGCGATACAAAAAAGAAAATTCAGTCTTTTTTTTCTGGAAAATTCAATCCTAAAAAATATTAGACTATCACAAAAAATGATTTCGACATCGTGAAGAGTTGACAAAAAATTGATAAGGCAATCAAGCAGTACAAAAAAAAAAAAAAAAAAAAGAAATGGTTTAAAATTTTACTCGATGAGAAAAAGTTCTGTCATCTCGATAATAATACTTAAATAATTACCTTGATTAAATTACTTTTACTGAAGCTTCGAAGAATTTAAAATACAAAGAAAACACACACAGCGATTACATATAAATATATATGATTATGAAACAGTGTCGTGCTTAATAAATTAATGTGAAAATTAAAAATGCAAAATTTGGAGAAGTTTGAAATTTTAGTGAAAGTAACAAATGTTACTTTTAATTAACCAAGAAGATGTACAACGATTCCCATACCATGTATTTCATATATCATTCGATGGCAGCTGACACAATCATCTTACATTGCGATAACTACCACATTACAAAGAGACAGATACTACATCAGCTTTGATTATCAATTATTATCATTTGCTGCTTCATATCAAACAAATTAAATTAAATTTCCATATGTTTCATATAACTTCAATATGTTCAAACTAATCAAGTCAAATTTCAGTTTAATTTTTGTAGATACTAAAGGTAAGTTAAGACTTTTGAAATGAGAATAATTGGGTTATTCCGCGCGAAAATGAAAAAATGCTTCATTTTAACGGAAATCAGATAATTATGGATAAAAATGAATATGAACAGCGAGACATACTTCTTTCGCTAATTTTTCTCGGCAATTTTTACTACGATGTTGATTGATGCATAATTATGCATATTTCATGCAATCAAGTATCCTCTTTCAACCCAATCAACATAATCAACAAAATCACAATAAAGCTCATCATTGGTAGCAATCTTTCATATCATTTGTAAAGAGCACAGGTGCAAAAAAGCAAAAAAAAAAGAAGAAATGAAAAAATTACGTACGTCAATTGTCTGGATAAATGAAAAAACTTCCGATAAAAAAAATTCCATCGATTCCATTTAATTTCCAGAAATTACTTCGGTTAGAATGATATGACTTCTTGGCTAGGAATATCATTTCGGATATTCTAGAGAAAAGTTTTATTTCAAAATTACTCGACAATTGAGGCAAAAAGAAAAAGAAGATAGGATATTGTCAAGCAAAAAGATGAATGGCCAGTCATTATCAGTAGTTGCTGGAGTGGGCAGCAATACTGAACGCTGTCGGAAGGAGGGATTGCAGGTGTAGAGTTGGGGTAAAGATGATACACGAGACCTCAGCGGGGAGTGCAATAATAACCTGTTCCTTACCTTGCCTACCTTCCTGATACTTACCTCCTGTAGTGATCCCACAAAAGCTCAATTTAAAAATTATGAAGGCAAAAAAACAAAAAAAAGAAGAGATAATTTAGGCGATTTATGCGATGTGAACATTGTCATTTGGAAAAATATCTGGCTTCAAAAGATCAAGGATTAGAAGAAAACAAAGAATGATAATACCACTTTGACATGTGAAACATTCTGAAATCATTAAATTATCCTTGAAATACTTCACTACGGAGAAGGTTGTGCCAATGAATGGGTCAAACGTATGCAAACTAAACTAATGCGTAATCTCTTGAACACTTGGCGAAAAAAATAAACCTTTTGCCAGCTTAATTGCAATTAGTACTTCAGACAGAAGCATTATTCTAAATATTGTTACCCAATTATGGCAAAAATTAACTTATTCGACATCATACAATTTGACCATTCCATAGATTCATTCTCTCATTCTACATTTAGTTAATTGGTTTAAATGCGTTCCTTATGATCTGTGATTTGTTGAATTTGTAAATATTGCCATAATATCAACAAAGATTTGATTGTATCCTCCTCTCTATTCATCAGATATACAGCAAACACTCAAAGAGTATCAAATATCAATGGAGACAAGCGAACACAAATCAATATATAATTCTGTCTATCATTCAATACACATAGCTATGTATAATGATGATAGTGATCATGCAGAAAATTTGTCGCTAATACAATTAACTCCAGATTTGGAAAAATAGAATCTATCAAATTTATCCAAAATGCCAATGACGTAAATTAAGTGTAATAAAATACGCTGAGAAGATATCGTCTTTTTTTTTTTGGAATTAATTTTAAAAAATTTCAATTTAATCTTATAAGAATAAATCTAACTTTAAGCAACCTAATTCAGTTGAAAATAGAATGGGAAAATTTCCACTTACAATAAGACTTTTTCGCTAAATGTTTGAGAATAAAAAAAGCAGCCTACCACCGCATTCTAACATAAATTTCAAGTCAAGAAAGAAATAAGTCTTAGCATCACCTCAAACTTTCACATATATAAATCTTTATAATGTATCTGTTCATGCAAATGATGGTTTCAGTAACTGATGAAAAAGTTTTGGTGATAAAAACGCTTCTCATTAGAAATATATGACAACAGCCAAAGCTTCTTATATTATTTCCTCAATAATTCAAATTAGATCCAGTGCAGTAAGAATGAAAGTATTAATGCTCATTATTTGTTAATTATTGCTGCTATTTCATAGGTTTGTAGATTTGTAGAATAAATTTAACAACAACCAAAAATGTTTAAAGAAAAAGGAAAACTGACGACACTCTTTCGTAATTAATCATTAAAGCTTAGGAAAATTATTTTCTTAATAAATTTAAAACTTACACCGAAAAATGCAAGTTCGTGCATTCAAAGAATGTTTTATATACTGCATGCACACAATATAATATCCTAATAAATCTTCCAAAATTATATATTTGACGAAAAATTGAGAAATCAGTGATCAAGATAACTGATTTATGAAGCGAAAAGACATGAAAATGATTAACAAAAAGATTTTCAGTAACAAAGTATCAATGGAAATCAGAAACAGTTCTCAACAAAAGAATTTTAATAACACATAAAAAATCGCCTTCAGTAAGTGCCAGTTGTCTACAGAGATTATTATTGATGTAAGTTATCACTGCTGTCATTGCAATTGTATTTAATTAGTTTAAACTGTAGTATAAAGTGGATAGCGAGATAATTATTACTACAATTCGAACAAGATTTATAACGACAGCTATTTACTACTTTTCTTACTTTCGTCTTTCACGGCATTATCTCAAAAAACCGAAATAATTACCTCTTCTGCAAAAAAGTTGGAAATGAAATGATTTCATGGCTGGTTTTGTGGATTTGTTTCAAAAAACATGCTTACCACCATATCCAGCATGTATCACGACACCATTCAGAGATTTTCTGTACTGAATGACACTGAATGATCAAACAATGGTGATGATTTTCAAAAAAAAGCTGTCAAAAATCGATGGAAAAAATTGTGAAAAAAAACTTTTACCAAAATCATCGAATAATTCCGGCGGAATATTCACTTGATAGACCTTTTCAGATGGATAATTCATTAAGATTTCAATAATTCCTAGCAAAAAAAAAATGGCAAATAAAACCTAAAACCATAGAAATATTAAAATTTCTTTTTATTTAGAAATTTCTAATTTGAGGGATGAAATAAATCTGAAATGGATATTTCTCAAGATAGAAGAATGAGTAGATGATGTTGATAATGATGCCATTTATTGATAAAAGTTGCCATTGATGAAAATGGAAAGCTACTGATACTATTGCTGGAGCGAAAAAGGAACAGCAAGAAGGTGAAAATTCGATCGACCTTGAAACTGCTTCTACCATAATGAAAGGAGCAAGAGAGGAGGACGATAGCCTTTATGCCACTAAAGCACTTTGTCATGAGTAATTTCAAATCTTTCTTAAAACCTTCCCTAAAAATAAGAATAAATAAAAATAATTGCAAAAATATTGGAGAATCGAAGGCGAATTAAATAATTAGCAGTGGAATAAAACGACGTTAATTTCTATTTGGTATGCTTTTGTAACTAATGAATTGAGATGGAAGAAAGAACAGCATTTAATGTGTTAATCCCTTCCAGGAAACATTGCCAAGAGGGAAATCAACTTCCAAGGATCTTTACAGGATGGAGATTATCTGAACAAGTGGGAAAATACCTAAACAATTTAGAAATTTCACCTGCATTCAATATCTCCTCAACAGATGGTCAGCGAACAATTCTTTTCATCAAGGTCTTAACGCTAGCATATCTGCGATGGCACTTCGACAGCACAAACGTCGGTTGTAGTCAATAAAAAAAAAAAAGTGTCATTTAAAATTTGTCATTGATCGTTTTCGTGTCATTGCTGCTGCTGTTTTTTCAAGACATTGTTGAGCAAAAAGAAGAAAAAGTGTTTCAGTTGTAATTTGCATGTGATTTGTTTCGAAGGATGTAATTATTAAAGGTAGTAATTATATTTATGTCAAAATTTTTCATTCAGTACTTTTTTGACTTCTTTTTTCGGCAAATTCGGCTTCACTCTTTCTTCTTTCCAAAAAAAAGTTCCAGATTTGAATTTTCGATCCATTTCAACTTTTTCCGTTTCTATTAATATGCTACTGAATATTATTGCCGCAGAAAATGATTTTGTTGGAAACTTGCTAAACCTTAAAATGCAATATGCCAAAAACAATACACTCGGAGAATATTTTTTACTCTAAATGAATGACAAATAGGAGTTATAATCATTGAAAAGTAAAATCAATAAATATCAAAAAAAATTTTTAAAATAAAGAAAAAAAAAGGAGCAATAACAGAGAGAAGGCGATTGTTGCAAATGTTCGCAAATTTCGGGTAGAAATTGAAAAATAATATTGAAGAAAAGCGGCGTGTAAAAAATAGAGTTAATGAGAAATAAAAATAAGATAAAACGAAAACAATACATAAAAGAAAATGCCGATTTGTTTGGATTTTGCCAACTAATAAACGCCATTTCGCTAATTGAGATCATTTCAATATATTTCTTCTGATGTGACCGTGTACACCTTTCTGAATGAAAAGATCTGATAGTGGATTCTCCTGTGCAATTAGCTTTGTCCTCATCAACTTTATGAAATTATTGACCTTATTTCATCTTTTTGTCAATTGATTGATTATTCCATAAAATTTACATCAGAAGAAAATAGATTTAAATTCGATTTAATTTGTAATTTGCCAGGAAATTTTGCTCATGGAATATCAAAAATCAAAGGATAAAGGGATTTTTCTTTAGTTTTTATGCTGGAAAGTGAAATTTTATTTTTGAATGAAAAATAAAAATTAAAGTGAAATGATAAAGAAAACTTTTTCCATCTTGAAAGAGAAGTCATCAGTAAAAAGTAAAAATTGAATAAATGATGTGTTTTGAACAGAATTTGCAAATCAAAAATGTATTGGTAACAATAAATTTTATTGAAAGTTAGAATAATGTTAACAACAGAGAGAGATGAGGAAGTTTGGTTGACATGATTGATCTGGCTTGAACAGTTAACAGCAAAATTCGATTTACCTAAAAGTCATTACAATATGCTTACAGATGCTTTCTTTTCATCTTACTTTTTTCAATACTGACTACACTCACTTATTTTCGTTCAGATTTTCACCTTTGTGAAAACTTTTTAATTACAAATGGTCAAGAAATGTTTAAATTGGGAACTGCATTGAACAGAATTTCATAAATTTGTTGTTGCAAGAAATTCTCTGTTAAAGCATTAAGTAATTTAACACAGCTCTTATCAAATCTACGGCTTTTTTCAATTGAATTTATAAGACAATAAAAAAAAAAAAAAAAAATTGAATCTGCAATCAGAAGAAGCCATATTAACTTTTATGCCATCATTTATGATCACAATCGTTAATTAATGATATAGTCTGACTGTCTTGTCCACCAGTTTCTTCAACCTATCTTATTTTATCGTAGACTAAAACGAATCGGAGCTCGGTCATACATACTCATGCAAGAGTTGCGCACAACAATGATTAAATATATTTGTTATATTTATAAAAAAGAAAATTAAGAATGAATAATGACGATATCTCCTAGTTACATTCAATATAACAGTAATGAAATAAAAATAAAAGTTTCTTGTTCCATATGGATGGCAAACAGAAAATATCGTTCCAAAGAAATTATTTCGTTTTAGGATGATAACTGAAAATTTCTGCATTGACGAAATTTTTTCAATTAACTAAATTATTTTTACAATGATGGAGAACTTTTATACGCTAATATGATGTTAATAAGTGCGCGAGACATTAAATCGAGGGAAAGATTGCCAGCTGAATCGATACGAAAGGATTAATGATACAGCAGCTGAACAGATTAGTGAAGCAAATAACTTTTGTTTGTTTGTTAATTTTTTTTCTCTTCTGAAAGCAAGAAAAGCAAAGATACTATGAGTAAGGCAATGATATTTAAAATTCTAAAAGTTCAAAGTTTGAAATAAAATTTAGCAAAATTCTAATCTTAGTGAAATACGCATAATAAAGTTGTGATAAAGGAAAAAAAAAAAAGAAAAAGGAAGAGCATGGGAAATGAAGGCGGATTTTGACAAAGATAAAAGAATTCAGGAACAAAAAAGAGGAGTTGGATGATGAATGGTACAGAAGGTCATAGGGCAGGAAATAAATTGTTGGATTTTAGTAAGAAGCAATGGGAGTGACACAGGGCAGGTGGACAATAGCATAATGGAATTGAACGGTGCAGGTAGAAAGGTCTGTCTGTTACTACACCTCGTATAACGTAGACAGGTAGATAGGTGGGCATGAAGAGAAAAGGGAGAAGACAACTTGAAACTACGACTCCTATAGGAAGTGTCAGCAATGAATTCCGAGTGAAAATACACATTGTGACCAATGGAAATGAATGGAAATGGATGGAAATGAAAAAGGCCATGGATGATGTCAAAAACACTTCAGGATCGAGGAATGGTTGCAATCTACTGATGAATATTAACACCTAATAACAGCAAATCTTCATCTACAATGTCAATTTTAGAATCTGAAAACAGAAGATATATTGCTCGTCTAAAATGTACTTTAAAATATCATCTCGAGCATTAAATAGATCAATCAAAATTTGCTTGATCAGCAATCATTGGGTTTAATTAAGATAGTATCATTCTTCATATCAAGTAATGCGCCAAATATTTCTGAGAAATTACTTTTTTTTTTTCAAAAAAAAAAACCTTATTTTTTTCCCTCCTTATTCAATCCATTGCATTAGCAATTGTTTGAAATAATTTGAATTCTCCAGAGTCACGATGTGTTTAGAACTAAAGTCCTCTGAACAGTTTATAATTACAATATTTCAAGAGTTTAGAACACGCAGATAATACCATTCTTCTCAGCAGTCTGCCAATTGCAAGTAATATAAAACATTTTTATGTCTAAAAGAATAGCTTACAAGTTAGGACAAATTCAAATATATTTTTACAATAAGCTATTGAGTGAGCAATGTGGAATTTATGATTAACATATTTTGCAACAATGTTCCTCTCACTAAATTATTAATTAGACTGGAACTTTAATTGCCTCGATAATATTTTTTAATTCTTAGTTCAAAAATTATTTATAGCAGAAATAGTTTACTCTCTCTACAGAATAGTGCTTGAAAATAAGAATCGTCAGAATTTTCGCATCAATTTCATAATCTTACCCATTTTTGAATTTCACTAATTAGCTAGTTTAAATTTGATCAATACATAGTACAGTAACTTCATAGCTTCCTTAAAATCATGTTGAATAAGTATTACTTATGTTTAAATTTCCTTCTAATCAGCATTATCAGAAAACGACGTTAAATCAAATTTCACTAGCAAGCGGTATCGCTTTAGACATGGTTAGTGAAACATTTCATAATTATACATTGATTAAAAAGCTGTACAGATTAGTGTTCAGAAAATCAAAAAACTGACACGAAGAAAATTGAAAAAAATTTTTTTTAAGTGAATCTTTTTGAAGTTTCAAACCCAGTTACCTGTTCTAGCAACCTGTCTATGATGCTAACGTCCGATTTGTTTGCTTCACCATTCCATATCAAAAGTATTTATTGCTAGCAACGCTTATAAAATTTTGATATAAATTCCGACAACAAAAACTAACTCAGTTACCAACAACAAATCTAGCAATCAATTTTTCATCTCTCACAACACTGTTTCCTAAAGTTGCTTAGATATTTATAAGTCAGCTTCTATTCTGTGTCATGATGTCATATTGTCAACGATTTACGATATCAGAACACTGATATCCTCCTTCTATGAAATCACTTATGATATGCCAGTTGTTTAATATCAATTGTTTTGCATATAAAAATGAGAAAATCCGTCCTGACTTTTTCAGCATCATAAACTTCAATAAGCCCATTCATTCTTTGGAACTTTCACTCATCTCTATAATCTATCCTAAGTATTGTTTTTGTGATTACTTGAAAGAGTTATTTTGATAAGATAATTTAAATTCCATCCTTTTCTAAAAGTTTTTATTTCCAATCATCAACACCTTATTGTTTTCTGCAATCAAACCTATCACAATCAGCACAGTCTCTATGATTGCCGTCAAATTTATTATTGTAATTGATAGTAGATCAATCATTTAATCAGTTTAAATCAAAAATAATAATATGACTGATTAAAATCTTAAAAGAATTGAGATTGAAAAAAAAAATGGGAATTAGTAAGATGAACGTTTTGAGATAATGAAGAGCAAAACTGTTATCTCTAACTTTTTTTTCTTCTCTCAAATTGTCAGTTTTTTTTTTCTTTTTTTTTTTTTTAACGAAAATATTTGGGATAAACGCCTTATTCCAAAGACATAAATGTTATCACAATTGCACGAGAGCAATTAAACAGCGTACGGAAGCAAGAGATGAGAAAAATGAAAAACGAAGGAAATTGAGAAAAAGCAATGAAGTTTTTCTTTTGTTTCCCAAAATACCTACAGGGTTTATATCTGAAACGTTTCACAACACTGTTTTAAGGTCCTATTTGAAATGCCGTTTTTTTATCCTTACTTCCGTTTTTTTGACATCATCTCCTCAGTCAGCAATAAATAACTTTTTTATACCTTTTTTGCCCTAACACTCCGCCTTCGTGATTGATTTCATGCCTTCATCGAAATGACGACTTTGAGCTATCAACTTTTTTTAATAAATAATTTTGCACCCAATCTCTCTTCCCTTCTGATTCACACTTGCACAGTGTGCTATTATACGTTCAAACATTTATTTGTCAACTGAAAATGCAAAGAAATTTCAAATTTTTTTTCGAATCGAACCATTGCTCCATTACAAAAATTCCAATTGGAAATTCTGCACTATTGAAATTGTACTGAAAAGTACTGGAAAAATTCTTTTACAGTTTTGAAGCAATATTTGAAATTAACATGGACCTCATTTGAGTAGAAAGTACGTATTTTCAAATAACGTATCTATATTGATTTCAACTTTCAAAGTACAATGATTTAATCGAAAATGATGGACTGAGATATAAATCGAGAACATTTATATACTTTCGAAAAGTTCTTACTGAAGTTGAAGCTGTTCAGGAGTTCATCTACCATCATCACAACTTAGCCTCAAAAAACTCCAGTTTTTCCTTTTTATTCTCAGAAGCCTACCACTATGATTGTTAAAAAATTTGGCATCATCTCTATACTGTGAAACTTCCAGAACCAGCTCCTTGCCCTTATACTTTAGTTTGCTTTGTAAAGCATCAAATATTTTAGGTAACTCGCCCTCAAATTTTAAATCAACAATCATTTGAAATTAGAGTGGCAGAATAGATATACAGTCAGTTTTAGTCGTATTATACCACTTTATCCGCAATCAGGCACATATTGTGTAAAAAATCTAGCAGAAACAGACTGGTTTTTAAATTTACAAGTGTTAATATCAGAAGAAAAAAGAGACTTTTTTTAATTCAAGATGGATTAATGGCGAATGGAAACCTCAAATATTAAATTTTTAACGATATAGGTAGCAAGCAAGCAGAAGGGATCGTTGTAAATAAAAATCTCAGGCCTACAGTAATGAGGCCTGAGAAAGATGCCCACAGTAGTGAGGTTTGAAAGAGAAATATGAGTGGTGTTGACGATTCCTACTGGTCATTAAATGTTGCATAATTAGATCGAGATCTGATGATATTTCGATAATTTTGAGATAAAATTTTCTTAAGATTGAGAAACTTACACTGTACCTCAACGCATACATTTATGAATAGAGAACGGCTGATATATTAATGCTTGAAAATCAAATTAATTTTTTCTTTTTTAAATCGAAACATTGTAACGCCAGTGTTATTTGAAATTTGGGAATTTTATTTATTATCGCGAAAAAAAAATTGACCAATCTTTACAATTTTATTAAACAAGGAAATGACAAGAGTTGTTTGCTAATTCATATTAATGACGCAGTTTCTAAGATATTTTGCACACAACATGAAATAAATTTTTAAAATAATTTAAAATGAACTGATATCACAATTCACAAGTATTTTATTGCGTTTATTTGATAGTAAATGCTTTCTTTTTTTTTGATGAAATATTTGAAGAAGCCCAATCGACCAAATTTCACTAAATCGTTTATGCTTCTCATCCAACAAAATCTCTAAACTTAGATGTGTAGACACCCAACTATTTTTGCAAGATGTCAGATATTACAACAAAAAAGACGTCAATGACCCTCAGCTTTTTGAACATAGCGTTCAAAAGAGCAATTAATTCAAAAAATTTCTAAATGAAAGTATTCCTAAAGATTTTGTGATAAAATAACATTGACTTTTAAGATGAAAATGAAAATTTGAAAAAATTTGAAAATGTAAATAGATGCAGATAAAGACAAGAAACTAGTTTTTTTAATAAACTATATGAAATTTTTTACTACATAGTTGTTGAGTTTGCGAAAAAAAAAAAAAAAAAGTCCTGCAATATATAAAATCCCGTGTTTCTACAAAATAATTTTATGATCAGCTATAATTAATTGATTTATAAGAATAGAACTTTATTGCTTAAGATGAATTAACTTCAATACTTCCACTGCAATTATTGAAATTTTGATTGACGTTCTTTCAAATTCAATCAAAATGTTCCCACTATGATTTAGATATAGTGATACAATGAAATTTCAATAACATGAAAGTTTGATCTGGAAATCTTCAGATAAGGTAAGACAACACTTTTATTCGTCCATACTATTGGTGTTTTAATCAAAAAATGAATTTTGAAATTAAACGATTTTAGTAGCTTAATATAACCAAACTGTGCTTAAAATTATAATAATTCATGATAAAACTGGCAAAAATGTTTGAATTATGCCTTACACCAATCTAAGTGATGGTCAATCGTTAATATTGCTTTTTAACTGCGAAAGATTTGTTAGACAACTTTCGACAACTGCATTTTTAAAATTACCTTTACCAAGAATAATCCTGATTGTAAGTGTGCATTTGACAAATAAGGAACAAACTCATACATAGGCTAAGTGTAATTCATGCAGTTTTTCTTAAATTTCAAATTATTTTAAGACAATTCAAATAAATTTACTGAACTAGTGGAAAACCAACCGATCAGGATGCGAAATGAGATAATTTGATCAACTGACAACGACGGAAGAACCGCTAATCAAAGTTTTCTCGAAATTTTTTCCGGAAATAGCTTCTCCCGATAATTCTGAGCTTTACAAAAGAATTCAGATGAAGAAAAAAAGAAATTTATAGCGAAATTAGGTTGATAACGATTGGCGATCTAATTATTCTTCCTATCAGCAAAAGAACACGATGATAGTAGAAATAATTGGTGCGATTTCGTTGGTGCTTTGCAGTGATTTGAGTTTTGATCCGATTCAGCGTTTTCAAGAACTTTAGTCGCTAACATCACTAACGATCATTGTCAATAATACTATCATTGATTATGATTAAATAATTTGAAAAAAAAAAGTACTTTAAACATTGAGTTAAGTATATAAATTCAAATTACGCTAGAAATTCTTTCTGATTACTATTTATTGTTGCAAGGAGGTGCGATTATCATAGTTGAACAGACATAATGGATCAATTGCATTCGAAATTAGAAATCACAGTTTGGGAGGATTTCAAAGCTCAAAGTGTTGAAAATGCATTTTTGAAATTTCCAACAGTCATATAATACGACTAAAAAATCATCCATTTTCAACTTCAGGAGAAATATCGGATACTTATCTAAAAACCCACCCAATGTAAAGATGGAATAAAATTTATCGAAATAAAAATGATCTAGAGTTCTTTAATTGGTAGGTCTGTGGTTTCCTAATTATTGATTTCAGAATTGGTAGGTTCTTTCGGCCTGTTGTACAATTTTATAAAAGTAGTCTCAAAATCTAGGCTTGTACTACCAATTAAAACTTCTGATAAATCCTGAGATACTGAGCAAACTTCCTGTATACATGAGGGAAAATTTTCTCAAAGTTAAGCCAGCAAAGTTTGTCTGGAAATGCTGTTATTTCGGGGAAAAAAGGAGCGAAACTTCAAGCAAAAAAACAAGAAATGCTGGTAAAGATGATGCAAATAGTTGTGCATACTATATGTATGGAGCATGCAAACTATGAATTTAAACTTTTAAATCTTTCACTACACAATTGTTATCTTTCAGGAGATCTGTGTTATTTCTGTTGTGTATGCGAAACGTATGGAAGGACATTTACTATTTCCTTCTCCCACTCCTCCTCCACCGTATCCCAAACGTTTTCCAGTCATCTCCTGAAATTGGCACTTCGTTTATCCGAACCAAGCAATGGTGAAGAATACTACCGATATATTGGAACTTCCTATAATAATTCTCCCTCTAGGGATGTATCGTCTTGGGAACTCCGAAGTCTTTTTTTTTTTTTTTTTATTCTTTCAAAATGCAGCTATACGTTTGAAATTTTTACTGAACAGCATTTTTTCATAGTTCAAACAAAATATTTCTCTTTCAGACAATCTTTCTTTTTATTGTTTATGTCGATTTTAGATTAGAAATTGAGAAAAAAAACTTCCGGTCGATAAAAATAGTGATTTGTCAAGTCCAAAGTTATTGGAGGGCGATGATTCTTTTATTCAAAATTATTTTGGAAATGATGAAGAAATTGTATTAGACAATTTCCTGGGTAAGTACAAATTTAAACTTTACCATAGAATTATATATTAGATTAAAAATTGCTGCAACTTTTAATCAGAAAACAACAGATGGATAAGGAATAATGAAGTTTTAGAGTGTTGTCATCATAGTATATAAATATATATGTTTGAGATGTTTTCAGTGAGTGAAATGAAATGTAGTGATTATTGTGTTAATCATACTACATAAAGAAAAGGATGGTGATAATTTTCACATCTTCCATTGCAACTTTCATAATAAATTCGCAAAAATGTGTGTTTCTTGTTAATGAAAAGATGAGGTCATTTTTAAGAAACTCATCTGTACATCTAATAATGACTCAAATACTTTGTGTCAATTCCGGTTGCTATTCATTTAAAATTTGATGCCTTTGCATTAAACATTACTGAGATAATTCGATGGACAGATTGCGATTCTGCTTTAGATGACCAACATGGATAATTATAAATCTGGTGCATTGCATGATCTGACGAGTTTTTCGGTTCTTAAATGAAGATGCAAAAAATTTGATTGTAATATAAAAATGTCTTGGAAAATAACCTCCAAAGACGATGCAGCCAATAAAACGGAAATTATTCCCTTATATTCAGTTACAAAGAAACAAGATTTCTGGAGGGGTAATGAATAAAAAGGGATTCCTGGAGAGGTAATTAATACAACGACACTTTCTGATAAACGGAACAATTCTTAGAGGCATCTTATTTCAATGATTTAAGTCAAAATGTTTAAAATTATTATATTGAAATTATTCGTGAGAACAATAGCCATACTTCTCTAATTATTCGCAGTAATTTTGTTAAACACAGAGATGCAATTATTATTGCAAGAATGATAAAATTCGTTTCCGTGATATTTTCAGGATTAAGCGATTTATCCGAGGCATTTAAACTGAAACGATGACTGGGAAACCAATGCAAAACTTGATCTGTTCAGAGAAATATTTCTGTAGTAATAAAAGAGTGAAACATTAAAACTTTCTAATAATTTTATTTACAAATATGATGCCTTTACTATCTTGCAAAATTTACACATAATGGTAGAAAGAAATTTCTAACATCGATGTTCCGATCAATAATCAGTCACATCTGTACAACTCTTAGTAAAACCAAATTCAAATATAACACGCATTTTAGCTCCCAAAAATTCTTCATGTCCATTTATGCGAATTAACATTTGCATCGCAAAGTCCTTTTAGTTATTTCTTTCTATTTTATCGAAATTCTCAAATGATCAATCATCTATTTCTTTGACCCAAAAATTTTCAGTTTACTTAAAAAATGCGAGTGACTTATTTACATATTTCAGTAATTAAGAACAAAAGAATTCATGAAATGAAAAAGCCAAGTTCAATCCTTATATAAATTGAATTCCAAAAAGTTGTGCAAGTTTAAGTCACTATTTTTTTTTCGAATTGGCGATAATAATTCGTCTTTCGTTTAATTTGAGTAAAAGAAAAATTCAGAAAACTGAAGAACATTTAACATTTCCACAAAAATGTAATATTTATCTCTAAAAAGAAAAAAAAAAAAAAATGGTCACTTTATAGATTGAAAAAAAAAAATGAAAACAAAAAACTAGTTAAGATTATAAAATAAAGTTAACGATTTGGTGATGAGAAGATAACCAGTTGAATCATGTTCTGATAAATTAAAGATTTTCATTTCAACTCTTTCCGTTTCAAATGTTGACAAATTACACGCTCCGCGCATTTTTCCACATACTGCTTTTATTTCAATATTTGTGTAAGCATTAGATAAGAAAGATCAAAGATTTAAACGTAACAACACGAAATTAATTTTGGTATTATTTATTGTCTTCATAAAATTGTGCTGAAAGCGAGCCACTTGGAATTCCCGAATAAATTGAAAGTAATAAAATTCCGGTATTTTCATATCAAAGAATCGTTCAATAAAAGTTCAAAACAAGTAATCTATTACAAAAATTTAAATAGCTTAAAGTAGAATTCAAAAATAACTCTGTATTACTCATCACGATAATGTACACTTACACTGACATGTATTTATTCTTGTTTGTTCAAAACATAATGATTCCAAAAAAAGCATCAACTTTTTGCTTGAACGGTTGAAGAGTTGGAACTCGGTGAGAAGGACTTCTTGAGAGTATCAATAATTCGGAAGTAATCGCAGTGTTTTAGGCAATCAATCATTCTGAGCAATTTGTCGCATCTTAAAAAAAAAAAACATTGCTAGATAAACAAATATATAAGTGGAAAAATAATAGTTGATATTCTAATTCATTTGTGAATTCATGAAAAATATTGCAGAAAATAAGTTTTAATAATAATTTACGAACCGCTAATGAACTGGAAAGGAAAAGGATTACGATCATGTAATCGTATAATAAGATAATGGAAAGGTGAGGTAAGGTTTCCAAAAATTCGTGATAATAATTAAATTTTCACTTTTTCATGTTGGAATAAGGAATACTTCATCGAATTTTCATTCCCATTCTTTGTGTTTAATTTGGATTTCCAAATGTAATATGCTTATTGATAGCATAATGTTTGTCAAATACCAACAGTTATCGACTTCCAGAAGTTTAGCCTTTTTCTTAATTTACCATTAGATCATATTCTTAATAATTTTAAATAAACACATTATAGAAATTAAGCTAAAGAGAAAAGAAAAATCAACAATATCATAAAATTATTTACCGTATTTGACGTGATATAATAGTATTTCCTAGGAAATAATCAACGACGACAAACAAAACAATTTCTTGTTTAAATTTAGCAAATAGCAGACGATGAATTTCAAACTAGATAACACAAGTGTAATTAAAATGAGAAAATATTTCTGATTAAAAATAGTTCTGCAAATTGGTCAATGATAATACCATAACAAAAATTTCAACAACAATCACAGTGTGTGCAAATAAGAGTATCGTAATGATTGTAATAACTAAGTACATTTCACAAATTATCACTAAAAAAAAAAAAATTATCCAAACAAGTAGTCATTTTACAGATAATCTAAAATGGTCGTTTTTCTAGAATTTCACCCAAGACTTTCTTTTCAAAATTTCTCTACAGGAAATTTCTTCCTTCTAAATATCTTAACAACTTTAACAATAAATTTAATTGCTAGTGAGGATTCAAACTTCAAAGTTGAAAATCGACTCATTTTGTAATTTCAACAAAATCAGAAAAGATTTGCAATTTTCATTTTCAAAAGCACGTCAGTAAATAAACTTGCATTAGAAAATGAGCATAGAAGAGAATCAAATAAATATATGCATATCAAAAGTTGTCCGACTTGAGAATAGGAATTTGCGAAGATCGCTGTCGACATGAAGGTGTCAGCATCTGTTTGGGTGTACCGGGCTGCGATCGGCTTTCGATATTACGCGCACTAGAACAAGAATAGCATGATTCAAAACACTTGTTGCGACAAATAAAAGAATGAAAATTTATAGTGTAACTTGCTTTTGGTACATTATTCGCTAATTTTAGTCAATAATCAGACAATTTAAGGGCACGTTTCCAAAGATAATTTTACACTGGAAGCGATAAGCAAAGCGAAAAAGGATGAATAAGCAAGGTTGCACATATATATTATCTGTATGTGGATGTTGATGTCAATTGATAAATATGATGTTTTTCATAAGTATACGCTCACCTTGCAGGTGAACGTTCATCAGCAGAAGCACTGCATGCGAGCATATTTCTCGTTAATGGCGCACTATGTTTGCTTGCATCTCCTGCAGCTGCAACTCCTGCACTGGTCCTTCCTTTGCATGCTTTTCCACCGCCAGCTCCCGATCCTGTTATCATGTGAATTCCACTTTCATTCAGTATTAACGATGGATTTCGCCTACGTGGCACCGGTGATTTCAGATAAGCTTAAATGAAATCAGGAAAAGTTTTTCGTGAACCAGTCTACTTCATCATTCGAATTTAAAATGCTAATGAAGTTTTAAGACTGATAATCTACAAGGATAATAACCATATAATCATTAATCATTCAATTTCTCAATATTATGAAAATTATCATCAATCTTTGAATAAGTAGATCTCTACAGATATCAATAAGTAGATCTCTATCAAACACTATCAACAGCTGCAACTATTACTCTTTGCTTATCTTCATATGTATGACAAAGAAAAAGTAGGAAAAATTTCAAGAAGCATGTCAGTGTGATCAAGTAAGTATACTGATACAGGGTTGTTTTTGTTGTCTACATTTTAAAATTAATAATAACGACAAAATTGAAAAATTAATTGCATATGCAATGAATGATTATCTATTTGAAGCATTTAGAAGTAAAAATCGACTTGAATCTAGAATCATCTAGAATCTAGAAGTAAGAAAAAAATTAGTGAGCATAATCGCATACGTTTCAAAACATGCTAATTAAAGACACAACTTGGGCGTTCTACAAGTATCATTGAATTGCAGCATTCATGTTGTACCAGAACAGAAAGTATTACGATGAAAAAGTAAAGTATCCATCAGTGTAACAAATTCTACAAAAAATTCAAAACTAAATAAGTACCTGCCAAGATGCTTCTTCGGGATCTCTGATAAGTTAGATCGTTACTAGATGGTTGTAGATGTCGTACATCACCTACTGATCGCAGAGTATACGTATCAAGTGTAGAATTTGTTTCAACCCTTTCCTGAATTAATTAATGCTAGGTTTCAAATAATATTGCATGTAACTTGCAAAATAAAATTAAAGAATAACAGAGAAATCGTACCGTAGTCTGACTTCTAACATGTGGAATAGTTGTAGTTGTATTGGATTCTGAATCAGAGCAGGCGCTGCTAACACTCGAATCGGAAAGTCTTCTGGGACGCACCATCAATGCTATGCTTCTATCAGATCTGAAATAAGCAGCAATGAAAAATTTAGTAGCCATATTAGGGTCTAATTCTGCAAAAAGAACTTCTGATTAACTTCTGATTTACCGATTACTGCTCAACATATTTGCTTATTCCCATTATTGATTGTTATTCTATTTTACTTGGTATAACTTTGAAAAGGGTGGAAAAGATAAGAGTAATTGATTACCTTTGCTGGGATGCTTGCAAAATAGCTGTGAGATGGTCAACAAGCCTCCTAAATCGTCGGATTGGACCAGCAAGAAGTGCAAACTGGACTACATACACAGGATTTTCTTCATTTGAGGTTGTTCTGTGCGCTGCTTGTACAATATCTACCTAAAAAAGAGTAATATTAAAAAAATTAAATAGTTTTCCAAAGTATTTTTCAAATCAAATCAACTTACTTGCATTTTTACACCTCTCGAAAAAACACTACCACCAACAGTTGGCCCACGTTTGTACTCAACACGAAATGAATTCTGACCAACGACCGAATGATTAAGTTCGTGGATCTAAAACGACTGTTAGTACAATAAAGAAGTATAAAGTATAAAATAGGAAGTATAAATCGAAATTAAACGCGAATAGTTTGATTGCAAATTTTACAAGAGTTCTGCTTTGGAATAAATATCTTCCTGTAGCACTACTACAGAAAGAACTTAGCGCGGGTAACTTCAAACTTGTACTGTAGTGAGGGAACTTCATGAAACAATTATTGATTTTTAAAAATTTCGTGAATTTCAAAATTGTTGCATTAACCGTTAGAAAAGCACGTATAAGTTCAGCTTTAATGGCATTCACTGTCGTCCCATGAGCCGGTATAATTTGGACATCATCCCGCTCAATGCTTACGCTTGATGCAAGCGATCCAAACCATGATTTCTTCACCAGACTAAACATACAAAGTTAACATTTGAATTTGTCCCCAGCAAGAAGCAAAATAAAAATGAATCAATAGGAAAAGTTTTAATCAAAAAATTAAATCCAGTCAAGACTTGTTAAATCAACTCTGAAAAAAAAGTTAACTAGCAATATCGCATTATTATTGATTATTTGAAAAAAAAAAAAAAAAAAGAAAAAAGCAAATAAGTACTTGGTTAATTAATGTCTTTTACAGTTTTCAAGAACATGAAGGCAATAAAAACTGCTTATATTGTTGTAGTAAATTAAAATTACTTACTCGGATGATTCCAAAATTTGATTTTCTTCAGAATCACTCTCTCCAGTTCCGCTACTTCCACTACTCATTTTCCTACGATGAAATCGTGGTGTTCCTAATAGAGAATTTTTGATATTCGATAATCGTCGCCACGGTCTTGATGCACTAATTGTGCTACCTATAAAGAACAAAGAATATTTTATGAACAAAATAATGTCTATAATAAACACTGCTTTCGTACTTGAACTGTTTGTGGATGTGTTTGCAGAACCCATACTCGAGCTTGAACTTATCCTTGTTTCAGGCATCATATTTGAAGTAGCATGTGAATGTCGAGGACTTCTCTGAAGATGCTGCAAAATTATAATTCTCATCAATTGAAAATGCTACTTAATGTTAGCAAATAGTTTTTTGTGCCAACTAAATACAAAAGTTCGCTTCGGATAACAGATTAAATGGATGCAAATGAAGTCTCCAAAATTTTTCTTTCAAGTTCCTGATAATCAGTCAAATATTGCAAACTGTTAATTAGTCGGTAAAACTTGAATGAATTGTTAAACCTTTTCATCCATACTGGTGCGTACTCGTCTTGCAGCAGCAGCCAATGCTTCCGGATCAACTGGTTGGGTATAATAATGATAGTTGCTAACACGTGCCGAAATTCTAAATATTTCACTATTTATAAGAACTTTCAAATCTAATGTTCTTAGATTTTCGAAATTGATAAAAATTTTTGATTAAAACAAGCCTTCCATGTTCTTCAACTTGTTGTGAAGCAGCACTACAGATTTGTCGTGAAGATGGTGTTAGAGGACCAATGCTACCACTGAGCGATTCACGAGGTGATGAACGAGTTGAACCATTTGGTGATCCACCAAGTGAGCAATGTCTACCTCGATTGTATCGTCTTAAATTTTTTTCTCGCAAATTAAGCATGAAATTTAGAGAATAAAAATCAAATTTCAGGACCGAAAGACGTAAACTATTACCCGTATGTTTTTCGAGGGTTGATCGGAGATCCTTCACTGATTGAACCAAATGGATATCTAGAGGGTCTAGAAGAATCGGTACGTTTCCGTGGTGGATCGTGATTGAAATTGGAGCCACGGAGAATAACCTGAAAAATTGCATTACTTTTTGCGCGATTTGGAACATTATTTAAATTATCAACAACTAATGATTTTCATACAAACATTTTTCTCCAAAGTAGCAAAAAAAAGCACCTCAGTTTCATCTTCATGTGCAGGTCTACGCCTTTTTCGATCTAACAACAAGAAATAAACCATTTTCTCTGTATTGTGCCTGGAACCTTTTTTTTCTTTCTTCAGATTTAAAGAATTTCATATAAATAAATGATATCAAAAGAAGTCTTGATCGCATCAAATAGAAAGAATAATGAAAAAAAAAAAAGAGTATATTTTATAAAATGCCTTGGAGACAATAGTTCTCGGATCAGTTTTTCCTTATCCTTGAAACACCCCAAATTAGTCATATGTCGAAAAACATCTGAATCAATATTTTCTTCGTTAGGGATTATATAGGTCTGAAATAAAAAAAAATTGTTGAGAAAAAAATGACTTTTCATAAGATTTCATAACCTCGTTTTTCTGCAAAAAATATAATTTAAAAATATGAAAAATTACTTGTACAACTTGCGCCATCGGTAATTCAAGTTCAAGTTCAGTTTTCGAACTATCAGCAACCCATGGATGTTTGAATACTTCGCTCAACTACAAATTAAATATTTCGGATTAATATAAATTGGCTTTAATACTTTAATTTTAAGATAGTTTATTTTAAAATAGAAAATAAAAATCGAATACTTTTCTGCTGAAATAATTTTGGAAAATTTTTATTCCTATTAAAAAGTAAAATGAGGTAGAAAATAATGTCTTACAGAAAGCCGCTTTTGTGGATCAACTTCGATCATAGTCCTGAGAAGATTTTGGCAATCAGCTGGAACGAAATGAGGAATATGGAAAACGCCCTTCTTAACTTTTTCTAGCAGATTACGCAGATTATCATCATCAAAAGGTAAAGCACCCTATAAAATGGTTGAATCAGAGGGTCTAATTATATTGAATATTTAATTAATTTGTTGCATTAATATCTGTAGTGGAAATAAATCAGAAATAACAATGACTTTTGAGAAAATAAATAATAAATACTATCACCAATTGCTAACAGAAAATGATGATAATTGAAATAAGCAAACTCACAACCAATAAAGCATATAAAATAACACCACAGGACCAAACGTCAGCTTTTCGACCATCGTATTTTTCTCCCTAAAAATCATATATTTTTGAATTATCCAAGAAATTAATTCTCAGCTTCCGTTAAATTGACTTTGTTATTTCCTATTGAATACCAAAAAATCAAATCTCACATAATTTTTATTAAAAAATAATGTTTCAAAATATCAAAAAATTTTACTAGAGATATTAATTTCCACGGAAAGTTAAATAGGATTTCAAAATAGATAACATAAAGGGTATATACTGCAAAATTACATGTTAATTTGTAAAATTTTTGCAAAAATTATAAAATTTATTTTGAATTTATCTCCATTTATTTTAAAGAATATATTTACATACCCGTATAACTTCCGGACAAGCATAATGTGGAGACCCGCAACTTGTTTCAAGCATTGAACCTTCTACTTGCAACGATGCCATCCCAAAATCGGCAACCTGAAATATCTCTGTCAAACTTTTTCATTATACTAGAAATGGATTAAACTCCTTCAAAGTAACGTACTTACATTATGTTTGAAAAAGAGAAAAGAGAAGAGATATTCAAAAGACCTGCAAACTTGATATCTTAAAAATTAACACAACTTTGATGATAGACATATTATTGACATTTGTTTGCATCAGTATGTTAATAATACTCGGAAGAAGTAAAAAGAGTTGAGCAATCGCTGAAAATAACTAAAACAAACCTTAATATTATTTCTATCATCCAAAAGCAAATTTTCAGGCTTTAGATCTCGATGACTGAAAAATTTGTAAAATATAGCTTTTACAAATGCAGAAATTTCTAAATCTTATTAAAAATATACCTGGATGAGCCTTAACAGTTACAGCTAATTGATTCTGCTAAATTCAGCATGCTCTTTTAATTTACCAATCTTTTAATTAGCATAGTTTCCATCGAAAGAAAATACTAAATTATTTGCATCCACCCTTTTGCTCATTCTGTTCACAAATATCATCAATTATTATTAACAAATAAAATGGTATCATTAATATCATTTCTTTCACTGAATGATCGGAGCAAAGATTCACAGTGATTGAATACATCAATTTATTCCCTATATTGTCTACTTGCTCATCATGTAATTAACGACTCAAATGTTATGTTTAAACTAACATTTACATGAAATAAATTATTTTAACAATAATTGAAACAACTTAGAAAAGAAATAAATTATTCCAATAATTGAAATAATTTATCATCAGGGCTGTTTCCGATGACATTCTCTTAATGTCTGCGAAAATTAAAAATTGACAGGAATCTGACAAATACTAATAAAATCTGGAGCGAAAATGTTTTCAACTAACTCTCTGTTGTTGTAATATATTTTACAAACCATATATTATGAGCGTGACAGAAATCCAGTGCCGAAATAATTTGCCGAAAAAATCTTCGAGCTTCTTTGGCCATCAAGCGACCTTTTCGGACTAGATAATCAAATAATTCACCACCACTAACATGTTCTAACAATAAGTACCTATAACAATTAGCTTTGTTGGAAAATTTTGAAAACAGATTAACTTTTGAATTAGGACGGAAAAGCATTTGAAAGATGAACTTTTTCATAAATAGCAGTGATTCACAAAAATAAAAAGACGCGGATTGATTTTTCATATTTCAATGTCTTCCTGAAAAAAAAAAAAAAAAAAAATAGAAATCGCATTGATTATTTTGGACATTTGAAAAATTTTGAAAAAACCGAAAAAGCATTTTGAAAAACTAACAAATATTTTTTATTCTCATAAACGTCATAAAGATGAAGCACATTTGGATGCTCAATTAATTTCATTATTGCAATCTCTCGTTCCACCTGCAATACACTTATTACTTTTTTTTTTATTATAATTAACAGAAGTAGCTGGCAAGTTTCAATAAAAATTTCAAGGAAAAATTTTCATGTGAAAATTTCCTTCACGTTTTTCGTTTTTATTCTTCTAATTTCGATATTCAAAAAGATTAGCACAAAAACTAATAATTCAGTGGAGAGATATTTTTGGTGATAATTTCACCATACATCGAATACTTTCAACAAGACTAAAGATAAAAGTTATCAAATAAAGAATTTCGCTTCACACCTTGACTGGATTCAGTGGTTTAACTTTGTTTTATTCAAGTTCCAAATTTGCATCAGTGTTAAGAATTGTCAAGACTAAAGACTTTAATCAAGATTTAAATTTGCAAGAATGTTCAAAAGTTGTTCATCATCTGCATTTTTTTTTTCTTAAATTTGCATCTAAAAAATCCTCTTAAAATCATATCTCACAATTCATAAACCAACCTTCTGAAGGACAGATTCACTAAGTTTCTCTTTATTGACAATTTTTACAGCAACTTTGCGACCAGTGATGCAATGTGTTCCCGTTTTCACAAGACCTGAAACCTGCATAAATCAAAGGTCAACGAACTTCTTTCCCCTGCAGATTTTTAGTGTAAAATTTCATTTCTTGTCAGGCGCCACATTGGTCTTGTTTGCGTTCAATGGTCGAGTTGAATTTATTCATGAAATGTTGACTCATGCAACCTGTTTTCAACTGAAAAGAGCACAAGAGAGTTCACACCCATTTTCAACTAGTCATCTGATAGTCTCTTTAATTTCAGTTTCAAATGTTGCTGCAACAGCACTACGTATTAATTATTTTTCTTTGATTTTTTGAATTTTCCGATCTTTTTCTTTTTTCCATGGAATGTATGGAATTTAAGTTAACTTTTTTCTTTTCAATTTTTTTGAAATAATGAGCAAGACTTGAAATTCTGCAATAATTCTTTATCAAATAATATTTTACTGGACTATAGCGAATTAATTATGTTTCATTTTACTCATTATTCAGTTTACAAGAAAGATTATTTACAAAATATGGAGAGCTGCTAAAAGTAAGTGCCACTCGAAAAATCGATAATTTTCTATCAATCCATTTAGTGCTGCTACGAAAGACAGTTGTATAAGCAATTCATCAAAGACTAATGAAGACTGATTTTCATCAGAAATGACATCTTCAATTCTTCCTTCTCTCTCCCCTTCATTCTCTTCTGTTTTTTTGACACTCTTATCAATACACATTCAAAAATTTTGTTTGCTTTTCAACTTTTGTAATATTTATTGTGACTATTTCATGGTATAAATATGACATGGCAATTTCCGACCTTATCAGTCGTTGAACATTGATAGTAATTTATTATATCTTTCATTTCTTGCTTTTTTTAATGTTTTTCTATGAAACAGCATGAAACTATTGAAAAATTCATTTCTTACTTTATTTGGTGATTTTTAAACTTCAAAAATATCACCCATATATTTAGCTAATTTTGAAGCATATCAAGCGAAAAACACAAATTCTGGGTCTTGTACTTCTTCTTTGCAACTTGACTTTCTTCGTTAATTACTTGGATTTTATCCATTTAACTAAATCTCGAATATTCAATGGCTAATTTAAATTTTTCCACTTAATTTATGCATTACATGTAGAAATGAAATTGTTCGATAGTTTTGAGAAACAAAATCCCTTCGGAGGGTTATACCAAGTGGAAATATGCTAACCTATTGACAGCATATGCATGTATCTTAGTCATTATTTCGGCAATTTGTTGCGTCATATTTGAAATGACTTCTAAACCGAGGGGTTTTTCTTTTCATTGTACATATCATATCTCAGAAATTTCCTCCATAATTATTTTAAAACAGTATAGTGATGATTCAGTGATATGTTTGTAGTGAAGTTCATTATGCAAGTTTGATCGTTTGGTTCATTAATTGTGTTTTCTCATTTGAGTTTTTTTAATCAACAATGGTTATTTGTTTATTATTGTTTTGCTGACTTAGCATTCAAAAATTGTCTTATCCATCATGGGATAAGGTAAGATCTTCTTGTCGAAAGAAATGATCTTGAACAATTTGTGAAAACTGATTCTAAGCAACGTTTAAAGTTAGATTTGACTAATACTAATACTATGATAATGTTTAATGGGTTTTTAGGAAAACGAAAATCGGTAGGCATTGTTTGATTTAAATCATGGAGTATAATGTTATCAGATACTAAAATTCTAAAATTAATAAATCCACGACAAATACTAAGAAAGGATATAATTAGGTAAATAAAGCTTAAATCCCCAATTTTAAGTAAATGAAAGAAATTAAAATATTACTGTAACGTCACATTATCGGTTCGATCTATAAGTTAACAATCCAAAGTTACATAAGACAAATTTAAAAGAAAAGCTTAGCTTTGATTATTTGGCCTTGTGAACATGGAAAACTTTTAGCAAAACGATCGAAATTAATTGTGAAATGAAATAGATTTAGTTGAATGTATACCATTCCGGACAAGCGGCACAGAAATCATTCATATCTTTTGAGCCATACATTAATTCTCTTTCATTAACTAATTTCGTACGCACACATTTTTATGGATGAAACAATCAGTGAAAAATGTTGGTAATCAATAAAGGAAAAGGTCATTCTCTCCAAGTGCAACTGGAGATGTTAAGCTCCTTTCTTCCAGGTAATATTTTGTATTGGCCGGAAATATGCAGATAGAAAATAAACACAGGTAGCAGAATGAGCATAAATTTGATGAAAAAAAAAAATTCTTTTTTCACATTTTATATCTCTTAATCAAAATCAATGCAATAGATCGTAACAGAAGGGCCTAAGCCTAAGCCCCCGAGAAAGTAAAGTTAGAATTTGTTTTACATTTCATGTATCGCTTGCAAATGGTAATTTATACCTTGTTCATTCAAAATTTACATCTATTTCTCTATCGAAAATGTCACTGATTATGCAACCTGCAGAACTCATTAAAAATGTGAACCTACAATAAACAAATTAAAGAGAAAATAAATCTGCTGTGACAGAGAAGTTGAGACTAAAATAATGTCACTTCAATTCAGGAACTGTGCAATCTCACCAATAAAAAGTGATTTCTTCATTTTGAGTAATGGCAAGTTTTGTTCATTCTTTTTGCTAAAAAAAAATTCTACTCTTTTCAGTTATACGTAACAAAACATACTATTAACTGTCACAATTTTTCCGATTCAGTTATTTCACTTTCCTTCAAAAATTAATACAGTATATCGTAGCTTTTTCTACTGGTAGTTAAGTTGAGATAAAGTCTCTTTCAGGATATCAGCTTAGGGTTGTTTACCTGGTTTGAAGTAACGGCATCATTGAGATACATGTGGTGCATTTGAAAGTTTAAAGTGTTAGTGATCTATAATAGGTAAAACTATTGTAAAGTAATTTTTAAAAAACTTTTAATTGTGGAATTGAAGTGCTCTAATTATTAAATTTTAAAACCAGAAAAATTTTATATAAACGTAATACTTGCTGAAGAAAAAAAACCTCTGTAAAATTTCTATTACTTGTCCTTGTTCATTCATTCTCATTTAATTTCTAAGAGGCAATGTCCTTAATCTATTCAAATAGCAAAATGATTTCCTTTACTAATTTTGGAAAGTCTTTTCTCATACCTTTAAGTGACGCAATTTCCTATTTCTTATTTCATGCTTTCAATTTCTCCTACTTTTTATTTTTCCTAATTATTTCTAGATTTCTCTCAACGCTTTGCATCAGCGCTTTTTATTAGAATGCTGAAATACTTAAAATTTTAAATTCTGTTAGAATGAAACGACTTCGAATTTTATTTAATAGCTAACATCTCGCGATTTTATATTGATCAGGGAGTAAAAGATCCTACATTGATTACTTTTTCATATCTTAGAATGATTTTACCAATTTTAGCAAACACTAAATGATGCGTAAAATCTTCATTGTCACTTTACTTTACTTTAGTTGAGTACATGAACAAAGTTCAAGGATTACAGCATTTTAAAAGAAATATCATCCATAAACGATCAAAGACAAACAACTGGTTGAAATCAAAGATAAGGTCAAATAAAACATTGTCTACATGGTTTTAAGTCTCAATCTACAATGATTAGGTAAGAATGACTGCACAATCCTTCCTGAAGAGATTGGTACTAATTTTCAATTGCTGACTATATTATTCAGAGATACGAAGTTAAAGCAGTGCTTTTTCCGTTGAAGTTGGAATAAAATATACTGACACTAACTAAGCTATTCATATCATAAAGTATTTGTATTACTATATTCACCGTAAAAATTGTTCGATGCATAATGAATTTTGACACCCTTAGATTCACCAATTTAATTGTTTGAGATTAAAGTATAATAAGAAGATTATGAAAAAGCATAGCTTCGCAGATGTATAATTAAATTATCTCTATGCTACATAATTAGTCGAGCGATCGATAGGAATTGAAACTACTGCTTCAAAAATTTTACTCGTTATCCTATAATTGAACAGAATTTTCGCATAGTTATCGATTAGAAGTCTAAGCTAACTTAGCTTAAATAAATAAAGAAGAATGTAAAAATTGAAGAACATACCCGTTTGACCTTTCCCAAGTGTTTTTTCAATTTTATATGGTCCACAATATTGCGCTTGGTGGGATAACGCTGTTACCGCAGTTGTATTTGTTGCGTTACCATTACTTGCCGCTGTCATATCTATAATTAATTATAGGGAAATAAGCAGTGAAGAGTATATAAATCATAAATTAAACCGAAGTTCTTTATGAGAGAAATTTAAGCGGTTAGTATGAGAAGCAAAAAAATGTCGGGATAGTACTGTACAACTCGGAATAATACTGTATAGCACCATGTCGTACTGTATAGTACTGCATAGCTCCTTTCATTTCCCATTATGCTAGCAATAGATTTATTGGGTGAAAATGCAAAGATTAAAACAAATTACTTCTACAAATGTTGTAAATTAGAGTAGATATTAACGGAAAATTGATAAGAATGAAACGACTTATTCATCTAGCTTGACCTATCTTATGCTATTTGTGTTCACCTGTCATCTTTTGAGTTGGTTGCATAGTATGCTGAATATGCCTCCAAGTTATGGGTATACTGTTTTCAGTGTTCCAGGAAAATCCCAGAAACCTCAAGTGAGAAATGCTACGGAATAAACATTGCTACTGATTGAGAGTGATTATTAGAAGATAAATCGCAAAAGTTTGCGGATGGTTAGAGGTAGACATAAATGATATTCCAATAAAGATAATAGCCACTTGATTTAATTAATTGAGAAGAAAAAAACTTGAATCTGAATACAACAAGACATTGAAGATGTTGCTTTAAACCTAATCTATCATCTATTGAATAATCTGATTTACCATTGCAATCCTCTTTTTAGAATTTCAATTAAATGATCGAATAATTTCATTTCGCGAAATTTTCTGAATAGCTTCGTGATTTCAGCTTTCTTCAGAATAACAAACTAAGCTTCTAAAGATCTGTTTCAGCTCAGTGCATTTTATACTATCAATATTCATCATTTTTAATGTAACAGAAATAGCAATAATGAAAGAAATCTATTTCTTAACAAGAATTTACCAATATCCTCCCACTCAAAATCAAAACCTAATGCTTTCACTGTATATTCTTCACAGGCTCTGCTCGTCGTCAGATTTTCTTTTTCAGAAATTTTGCAGATTTCAGGTTTTCGATAAAATTAATAGACAATAAACTCAGAAAATCTTTCGGATAATTGGTACCACTATTTTCAAAAATTTTTAATCATCGAGAGAACTTCTTAGATTCTCATGAGATGTTTTTATGATCCCAATGGATAACGTCAAGTTTTTTTTTTTTTTTTTTGTAAAACATCTGGAATTCATAATTGAACCTCCTCAAATGCTTTATGTTACGAAATTTTGCAATTATAAGAATAATTCCGATAAATCTACAGATTTTTGCTCTCACTCTGACAAAGGAGCTATAACGTAGGTTTCATTCTTGCCATATACTTTTATAGTTTGAAATTAATTATTACCTCTTGAACTAATCTACTGCATGACAATTGAAACTTTGAAAGCTGTTTTTGCTGTAGATTTGCTCACTAACAATAAAATTCCATCTTTTGGAAATCAAATTATTCAAACAGATCCGCTTCGAGCATGTTCATCATTTTCTTTAACAACAGCAGAAAAATGTTCAACTTTCCAATTTTTCCGAAGGTCAAATATTGGAACAATTTCTCTTTTCTCCTTCCTTCCATTTCTTTTCTCTCTCTCTCTCTCTCTCATCTGCTTCAGAAACACTTATCGCAAAATTCCAGGCTTCTGGTAAACTTAATGAGGATGTGCAAAAGAAGCTGGAAAATGAAGGAAGCAAGTATATTGAAAATCTGCAAAACTGCTAAGAAAACATGTAGGATTGGAATTCGCTATTTTTATGCTATTTCTTTCGAATATTCCGACAGTGGACAACTGGAAAGTTGTTCGTACATGCAGACATTTCTCTGAAGAAAGTTGAAAAACTGATGTGACTTCACAAAGAAACGCCATCAGTCGAGAATTCATCATTTTTAGGCTCTTTTTCACAAGAGCAGAAGTATCTTGCTGTGAAAGTTTCTAGTCGAATAAAGCTCAGAATTAATTGCTAGTATTGATGAAGCGAGCTAATAGACGAACGGATAAAATGTGCATAACTCCTCAAAAGCGATTAATGGAAAAACGTTGTATTTCTTCGTATTCCCTCCTGTCATTCAAAATTTAAGTCTTCAATTTTCCCGGACAGGATTGAGATTTCGTATTTTAAGTCAATCAATCACTTGTTTGCGGATAGCATCATTTAAATGATAATGGAAATGAGAGAGTGCTTAAAATATTGGTAATGCTTGATAAAATGACTGTTTTATTACTGATATTTTGACAACTATGAATGCACATTTTTAATCTCAGTTTGACTAAAGATCTAAGAATATTTGTCATTGCTTCTGTTACTTTTCATCTAGAAGAATTGACACTTTTTTCTCTTCACTTTAACGCTATATATTTCAACCATTTTTCTATCGATAAAATAACTTCAGCTTACAACAATCAGTCCATATTTCCATTCCTGCGTTTTCCTTTGAAAGGAAATGAGATTGTAGGACATATGAAGAAAAAAAAGAGAAGAAAAATTCTAAAAAAACTAAATGAATAAGCAGAAATAGATCTAATCGGAAAAACTGGATGAAATTTAACTGTTCTTGACTAAATAAAAAGTTTTAAATGGTTTCAAGAATTCGTTTAAGGATTTAAAAATTAATTTCTGAGAAGAAGAATCCTTTCTGTAACATAATGCAATGCTGATAAGACTTTTTCATTATATTCTCGTGGAAAAATTTTCCTTAGGATTGTCTTTTTGAAAGTAACCTCCTAAGCTTGATTTTTTTACTCTCCTCTCTATTCTCTACATTCTCAATTGTGACATGCACTAGATGGATTTGGTAGTTTCAACTTTAAATAAACATTAAACTCCAACTACTTTACTGCACTGCTTCGTAAATATATTACAAAAGGCACTCAGGACGAAAAATTAAGAGACAATAAATAATGTGAAATGATCGATCTATTGCATGCATTATTTATATGCAAAAAAAAAGAAAACTATTTCTTTAAAATGAATTATGCGTATGAAATATTAAAAAGAATTCTCAGTTAAGAAGTTAGTTTATTTGCTAAGAATTATAAACCAGGCAGAATGATAAAAAGTAAAATATAATTTTAATTTTTCTCATTTATGAGAGGCATTAAATGATCCAAGCTTGAGATAATTGAGCTTTGCTCGAAGGATTGTCCATTTAAGTCCATTTCTTCCCTTTCCTAATTGTCTCATGGGTTAGCCTAGAAGTGCAAGACTTAACAAATGAATCAGTCTTAGAAGTTAGTATCAGGTTAGTCTGCTTGGCAAGTCTAATTCTCACTGCAGTGCAGTCAAATGAATTTCTGATGAATGCAGAATAGGATTGCGAATAGTCTTTAGTCACTTCTACATTTCCATAATGACTGAAAATGTATGACAAGCATCATTGTTAACTTCGAAGTATCATATTTCCTAGATGGAAATATTATGTTTTTCCTACAGTAGATTCCATTATCTGATCACTTCTCGATGACCGATGACCATCTATACTCATACTTGCACTGATAACTTACTGCTTACAAATGAGAAAGCTTACTGTTTTCAGCGTTACAACTCATCCTTGCACTCAGTTCATCGTTAACAGCATTTAATTTAAGATTGATTTCGCCAAGCACCTAAAAAAAATTCATCGTTATTCAGATTGAAATAAGTGTTAATAGTTAAAATTTGTAGACTGAATAAACTGAAAATATTTTAGTTATATTCTAAATGTATGCCATATTTTATTAATTAATTGCACCTCTTTGATAGCGTCAAACATGGAACGCGAAATGGGCACCTAAATGGCAGTATATGGCAGGAGATGGGTCACCACCTCACCAATCTCCTTCTCGTTCTATCCATCGATTCAAGCTTGAAATTTTGCTAAAAATTATAGAATAACATCGTAAAAAAAGAAAAAAAAAAGTGAGTCACTTCATGGCATAAAGAGAAACAGTTAATTCATTTTTTAATAGATTGATATATTGAATTGAACAAACTAAACGATCAATAACTAGCAAATTTATTTATAATACACGCGATCATTTTATCGTCTTAAATGCAAAAAAAAAAAAAAAAATTTCAGCCAAAAAGATTTAACACGAAATCATTTCACATTAGATTAAGAGCTAGAAAGTATATAAAAATTTAATAAGTTGTAGAATCGGTAGACGTTAAGAATAGGTAAGGATAATTTAAGAAGCAATAGTGATGTTTAATGATAATGCGAAAGAATAAGCAGTTATGAGGTGATCAAAGAATAAATGAAATGAAGGAAACCAAGTTGAATCAGCTTTACTCTTTATCCCATTTGATGGGATAAAGTTGATGATGATGATTCAGGATATGAGGAGTAAATATTCGGTTTCAGAAACTTATCATCTGGATGAGCCAGCAGCCCTAGAATACGGGAAGAAAGCTGAGGATATGAGATGGAAAAGTGGGTCATGCAGGGATTGTTCGAAGTGCACTGCTGTTTGAATGCATTGAATGGATGATTGCATGCTGAATTGATGTTTGTTGAATATATCGCTCCGGCAACAAGAACGACTTATAGAGAGGTTTCGAGGAGGACGAAGAAGAGTGGGACATCAGAGGGACTGCATGCACGAAAGCAGGAGGAGGCTTTTGATGGAAATGTTGATGGGGCTTAGAGGCCAGAAACAAACGGCCGAATGGCAACTTTATCCATCCATGCATGGCTTGCATCTTTCTGCTGCAAGTCTAGTAGTATTTGTCATCATTATTCGATCGTCTCGCTAGGCCTTTGTCGATTGGATGACATATCATATTGGTTATTGCTACTGCTGCAACCTGCGATATTTGAGAGAAAGCATTGAATATAAATGTGCGCGCAGAGTGACACAGACTTGTTGGCTTACGATCCGTCCCTCCTTCAGGGAAGTTGTTGCAACCATCATTCTGTCATGCATCCCATCGTTGCAGTACTGCTTCGTCCGATGTGCTGATGCTAGAGGCTTTTGAACTGATTAGATGAGGATGAAGAGATTTGAGCATGCAGTACTGCAGCATTCACTATCCTGAAGTCTTATCTATGATCAGGGCAAGCTCATCTCGCAGCACTATCCTTATCCTATCATCCACTTTTTGGGTGCAGCTCACCTTGTGATAAGCCATTCAAATTGCTGATCACTGGCATAGTTAATCAGTTCATTCCAAATAATTCTTTCACTTATGAATCTATCATCTTTTAATCTTTTTCTTTCTCTTCAAAGCTTTGCCATGTTTGGCACAACTATAATAAATGTAACCGCCAAGTGTGTTCATAAAATATTATCGAATTTGGCAAGAAAGAGAATCTAATTATCAGCTGCAAAAAAAAGAAAAAAAAAAAACTTGCCTAGACATTTGTATCTTCAATTCTGTTTTACAAAACGTTTATTTCAGCTCAATTTCATCTAATCTTAATAATTTCATTTTCATTTATTGATTTGATTAACTTCAATAATTAACTTCAGTTCAATAATTTAATTTGATTTTCATTTCGATGCATACAAAAACCCCTCCTTCCAGACCTTCACAGTTTTTTCGGAAATTAACAATCTCTTAGCTGATCATATTCTCCAACTTCTTCATCAAGCTTCTGGTAGTAAGTCTGATAGCATTATATTTCGAAAATATAGTGCATATTTATTCTGCAGTCCGTCATCTGATTCACCTATTTGATCAAAACACGATAACTCAGTACTTATCCAATGGTAAACATTTCCGTGGTTCGTAAGGGTCGATTAAATTGTAGATTTTTATGAAATCCAGTTCCCGATGACAGTGTTAGAAATAAATATGCATCGATTTAAATGTTAAATTTCATCAAATCTATAAATCCGTTATGTTGTAATATGGTAATATGAAGAGCTTTTTTTTTTTTTTTTTTTTTACATCTATGCGATGTAAACCATTACCGCAGGAATGTGGAAATGTGACTAAATGATGACATATGAAACGCCTAAATGAAGGATATATTATCTGTACGAATGTTAAAAGAAGTTATTGGATGCTATTCATCAAATAAATTTTCGATAAGAATATCCGTTTTATCTTAGCAACAAAAAAGAAAAAATCCAGAAAATATTGAAGTGATCCAAAATTATGCTCCTGAGTTCTTTCTTCATCAAAATGTCTCCAGACTTTTAAAATTATGCTTTGTTATTGTGTTTGCTTCGAAATTATGAAAATTTAAAGTACAACTTGATAAACTTTATTTTTTAGAGTGCAAATAATTGGATGTTTCTGCACAAAAATTTCCTTGATACCGACTTAATCATTTAGCTAGCAAATAGCAACTTATCAATGTAATTTGTTAATTTTTATGCTAACAAATTGTCAATATTTCATCTCAGAAGTTTAAAACTGCAAATGAAATTTTTTTTTACTGAATTCCAAGTTCCGTTAATGACATCAAAGTGATTGCCGCGACAAATTTAAGATCTCTTATATCATACAATGCCTATCGATGTTATTTCAGCTGAGCATTCCACATTTTTTGAATACTGTTGATTAAATTCGTTTCCATTGAAGGGCCATCATCATATTTGTTTTCTAATTTATTTTAATTACAGCACAATGCCAGCCGAAAATGATATTTTAACTATAAACATAAAACTACCACTGACTAACGATGAAGCCACTAAAGAAGCGGTACTGCTTATATTAAAGGAAATCAAACCATCATGGAAACGCGAACTGATTACTTTCAAAGTTAGTACTTACTTGCAAAGTTTTGAATTGCTAAACAAGTTTCGAAAAATCTATTTGAATAATTCAATAAGTTACAAATATAAATTCAGACTTTTACGGTTGGAATAACGAATAAAATTATGTGCGCAGCGTACACTCCATCAAATGGTACCACACAAAAAGAGCGATTACTGTTCCGAATTTACGGAAATAATACGGATAAAATTATCGACAGGTATTAAAGCTCAAATCCTCAATTTAGTATTTCGAATGTTAGGAGAAATGATATCATTATAACTAGGACTATTCATTCATCTTGCATCGCGATTTTTGATAATGATGTAATTGTACTTATAAGTGTATGGTTACATGCGAATTGTTTCGCTGTTAGATGTCAAATTAATCAATGTAGTCAACCTACTGATTGCTATTTAGATAATTTAAATGCCTTTTTTTTTATGAGCTAAATTTTTGGAAATATGTCCTGAGCTCTTTCATTACATTTGTAATACATTTGTGCCTATTATCAGCAAATATACAATTTGGAACTCAACTATGTGACCTTGAGTAAGAATTTTTAACTATCAGAAATTTGATTAAAGGAACAAAGAATTTAACAATTGGCTATATTTGGCGTCGCATGGATGTGCCGCCAAATTGTATGCGAGATTCTCCGGCGGAATCGTAAGTGGATTTCTTCCTGGAAATACACTTGCTATTGACAATTTACGGGACGAGACTATTGTTACGTATGTTTTTACTTATCTTTCATTCTGCATTCAGTAACATTTAATAGTTATGTTGGTATGGAAAATAGATATCAAGTCTTCATTTGTTCATCAAATTAACAGTTAAATTTAACTTAAATCTGCAAGCCGATTGCATTAATTTTGTATTCATTTTTGTTTGAACAGCTATTGAAGACTTGAAAAGATAAAATTTGAGCTATCAACTTCAACTGCAGAACTTTATTCGAATTTTCCACATTGTCTCAGACAATGTCGGATGGAAAATTAAAAAGAAAGACAATAGTTAATTCAAGATTTTAAATTTCATATTTTTTTTAAAATATAGGAGAACTGCGCTGAGCGCAACTAAATACTATCAGACCTTTTCTGATAATGATCCTCCTCCATTCACAATGATGTTTTCTTCCTAAAATCAAAAACTATATAAATTTTTTATAATGATGATATTTTCAGGAATACTTGTAAATCGCTTTCAAGATTCCACAAATTAAGACCGGATACTGGAGATGAAACAAAGCCAATATTATTTATCAAAATGAAACAGTTTTTGGCAAATTTCTCGGATCAATATGAGGTCATTCTGTAATTACTTTCAGTACTTGATTACTTGACTAGTTAATTAAAAATGAAAATCAAACAACTTTCCTCATTTCTACTCTTTTCCTTCGCATTTTCTTTTTTCTCAGGATAAGCAAAAACAAGAGAGATACGATGAATTCTTCAAACAACGAGAGATTTTCTTTTTGCATGACTTGCACCGTCTAAAGGAGGTTATTCAACAACGGCAATCCAAAATTGTTTTTTGCCATAATGATCTCCTAATCCATAACATTATCCATGATGACAAAACAGGTCCAATTTGTTAATTTCCTCGTTTAATTTAAATTTTAGTTAAATTTTTTAGTTAAAATCAGCATACTATGCTCAGCTTAATAAATTTTGTTTGAAGTAACAAGAAATAATTGTTTTGTTCCAACAATTAAGCTTTTGTGGTTGAAGATTTAAGAATATTTCTTTGAAACTGGATAAAAACAAGTTCGATATCCTCGTTTCGAATTTTTTTTCTTACAAACTTGTTATTTTCTTGAAAAGCGAAGTAATTTTTTTTTTTTTCGATCACAATGTATAAATTATGCCACTTTTAAAACTATTTTACAATTCTTTCTCCACTTCAGGCTCAATAAGTTTTATTGACTACGAGTATGCTGATTACAATTATCAAGACTTCGATATAGCTAATCATTTTTGCGAATATGCTGGTCAGTTTATGATCCTATTTTCATAAAATGCTTGGAATCAATCAAATGGTGAAAAAAGCAACAACCGGCTCAATTAGCTGACGAAGGAAACACATGAGTGCGCTTCCAAAAGTATCTGAAATTATTCTAACTGGACACTGTATTCCAGAAGAATTATTACTATTATTATCATTATCATTCCCATACTTTAGAAATATTTGATTAGAATACTTTAAAAAAATGAAGCCTAATAAACAATGTTTTGCATAAATGCACAATATTAAGAATTTGTGACATGAAATGACAGGGATGCTTGATTTTGATGCCAATAAAACAACAATTTGGAAAGTTTTTGATTTAAAGGTGTGGAGGATTTCAACTATTCTCGATGCCCTGATAAGAAGTATAAACGTGAATGGATAACGAAATATTTGACATTTTATTTAGAAAGGAAGCCTACAAATGATGAAATCGATACCCTTCTAAATGGAAACAATGCCTTCGAAGCAGTAAATCTTGATTTTATGTTTTATTTACAAAATAATAAATCTTTTTTAAGCAAAAATGAATGGGTTTTCTGGGAAGTAATTTGAATGTTTCAGGCTGCTCATTTCTTTTGGGCTCTTTGGGCCTTGGTACAATCCCAAATCTCAACTATTGATTTTGACTATTTAAAGTAAGTTTTGTAAACTAAATTCGTAATTCTTTTTTATTCATCATATAGTGAACTTCAAGAGTTGGAAGCTATAATAAATTGTAGCACCATCGGAGAAACTGTCGAACTTCGAGAAAAATACAATTTACTGTTTTTATTGTTTGCAAGCTTGTTGTAATTTCAGTATAATTTTTAGATATGCAATCCAGAGATACGAACTCTTTCAGAAATGTATGCTTAAATGTGATTGAAGGTGATAATTCTGAAGCATTGTTTTTTTCGTTAATAAAGCATCATTTTTTACTTGGATTTCATCCAGAAATTTTTGACTATCAAATTCTACTAATTGCTAAATGAACTTGATTTATATAAATCTCACCCCTATAAATATTCTTTTTCCTCTGCTTACTGTTTAACTCGCGAAAATTTCCAATGACCATAATCGTAAAGCATAGCGTTTGAAGTGTGAAATGGATCTTAACAACATTACAAACTAAATCAATTTGCATTAAGGTAATAAACAAACTGCTAATAATTCTTTATGGAAATTTCTAGATATTAGAATTTCAGCTGTCAAAAACCTGCGGTACTTCAAATCCACCAGTTATTGAGTAACTTTAAGATAAATTATTGTGAATTATTGATTAGATGCATAAATGCACCTTATGTTTATAATACAGGAAAGCTGTAAAAAATATGGAAATATTTAGCATGAACTTTGCAAATTATTCATAACTTATAGATGGACAAGAATAAGGTGATGAAAATGGAGAAAAATTCATTCAAACTGGTTCATTCATTTAATAAACGGGAATATTGGCCGTTTCTCGATAGTGGATTCCAATCAATCAGTTGATTAATTTGATAATTATGTAGGCCTCATCCAAATGTACAAGTGAAGGTCAATTTATGGAGTATTCAAATTGGATGTATTCACACAAGATACATTGGAATGAGCAAGCCTTACACTAACAGTTCGAGTAAAAGCTTGAAAAGCAAAATTTCCATTTCCTTTGTCTTATGTCGATTGTAATTAATTAATATTGCTGTCATGAAATCTCAATTTACAATCAAAAAAGCAGTTTGTCAAAAAATGTTCTCAACAACGGATGGCTTTCCGACTGTGATTCTGATAGCTTTTCACGAATACATTGAACAGTTGTGTACAGTAATCCGTTGATCACCATGATGTTGTTGGAGAATTAGAATCCATTCATCATCGGGCACTGGTGACATATTTGAATATGTTATACAGCATTCGCTTTTTAATTCTTCAAAGTTATATCTCTGGAAACCACCAAATTTTCAAAACTAAGTCGGATTCTGTGGCATATGAAGGAATCATATGCAGATGAAAAAATATAATGAAAACAATACACCGAGTTATCGACAAACTATTGCAATTACAATTCACTAAAGCTTTTACAATCATTTATCAACATTCTTTTTGATGGTAGTGCAAACATAGTTCGGAAAATCCGGAAATAGTCCGGAAACAAGTTAACAATGACTCCTTTAATTCTCTCACTCTCACACCGTACTATCTGATGGTGGCAACATTCGAAGAATAAATTTTGAAAGCAAAGTTTCCAACGGAGAGTAAAAACTGTTAGATTAACTATAGCATAGCAAATGAAAATCTCAGCAAATGTTGTATTTCGTATTAGCATTTTGATGCTTTTAATAATTCCATGCTTCAAAGTATTGAGATCAAAGCGAACAGCCGCTTGCATTAGTTCAATCGGCCGTTACAATGAGCACTCATATATCATTTTAAGTCGTCCAACAGCGTAAACATTTATCATTACAAGCTACAACATGACAAAAGTTTCTCAAAATCTCTCAAGTATAAATTTATTAAAATATATGTCATTTAAAGTTACTTTTGCAAGTTCAAGAAATATCGTTCAAGTAGCTGACACAAAAGTGATAAGGGTGAAAATTTCTATTCTAAAAATTTTCTTAAATCAGTTTTAACCTTTTATTATGGTGCTAGATGCGACATTTCCTTGCTCATCGAATAAAACAAATATGAAAGCTTTCATAGGCGATATTATCGAGGCATATTTCATCGTTCTCAACATCTAGAAGTTTTCGTAAGAAATTTATGGATGGATTTGATTATACGATTATGACTTTTCCTTTCAACAACGAAATTACATAAAAATCAAAAACTAAATGACATAGAACATTTTCTTTTATTGATAATAATTACTACACCAATATCCTCATAAAATGATTTCTTCGTTTGCCTTTCATGAATCAAAATAGAAAATGAAATTCTACAATTATCTTCAAGAACTTCTCATTAATTTTGAAAAATAATTTAGATCATGAATTATTATCCCAACTATAATTGCACAATTGAATGAGAAAAGTTAATGTTTTAGATATGATTTAAATTTGAATCAAATTTGGGAGTAGGAATTTGCGAAGATAGAAATCTGTTTACTGAAACAATCAAAACTAATAGTAAGCTATCATTCAATCAACAATTATCGAAATTCACAGTGCGTGCAAAAGGTGATCAAAGAAGAATGGAAGAAAAAGCCAAATTGTTCTAAAAAAAATTCTCGAGTAAATATCTAACAAAAATTATCAATCAAATTTTAAAAAAGTGAGAAGCGATAAAATTCGAGAAGATTTAATGTTACTTATCATGGCTTGGTTACATGACGTGTTGAAATGGATCTTCACCATTTGGTCAGATAGTTTATTATTAAAGCATTGATGAAGCTGATAAAAATCATTGCTATTTGAGATTGTTCAGAAAATGCCAGAAGTTCTAAAGTCGGAAAACAATGACTTTCATCAAATTCTATTTATTTCAGAAACAACAAATTATATCTAAAGCATATTTCCATATGCAAAATGTAAACCGCCGCATACTGCTTGTTGATTTTCTGATAGGATTACTGATTATCAACTCATCCAAATAAGTTATAATAAAGTTTAAATTCGGTCAACTTGGAGACCTATGTCAATATTTACTTAATTGTTTCTAATTAATTATATGGGCAAGTTCAGCCTGAAATTAGAGAACATATTCAGAATCTCAGCTGATTTCACGAGATGTTTTGACGTATCCTTAAATTCCAACTAATCTCATCGGATTACATTGTGAATTTAATAAATAAATTGCAAAGAACTTCCTGTCTAAGTAACTATTAATAACAGTGCCTACCATTCAGCAAAAATATTAATTAATTAATTAATGCCTCAGTGCTGCGCAACGAGTAATGATCCGTTATCAGATGCTAATCGATCTACATATTATCATCTGCAAACAGAGCCATTAATTTCGTATGTATGTTTGGAAGAGATTTTTGCTAAAGATAATGCATTTTTTAGTGATTAGCTGAAAAAGTTTCTTAATGGGTCGCGAAATTTTATGGATTCTGGATAACTTCTTGGTAAATTCCAACAGGGGAAAAATAAAATATAAAATATCAGAAAACGTAAGAATCTGCAGGGAAACTATAGAGAGCATGAAATAATCGGAAGAAAATAACAGTTAGTGACGAATTCACGTAATCATAGCATAATATTTATAGCATTTATCAGCCAATCGTTCATAGCGTATATTTTCTGCTTTTATGATTTTTTTATAATAGAATGATTCATTCCCATTCTGCATGATACAAGCCAAACGAAGAAAGTTAAGCAAAAAGAAATTAATTTTTTGACGTCATCAATGTTTACTTAGTGATAGTTATCACTGTATATCAAAAAGACCCTGTCAATATTTTACCAATCATTTCTGTGATGACATCATCAGTTACAACTATCACTAAATAAAAATTGATCAGAATTAGTTGCCCATACTAACAGCACGAGTCATATCAATCCTATTTTAGTTTCCAAACTATTGCAATGAAAAAAGTAAACCTGTAACGTACAGAGAGAAAAACAAGCGTACATATCATTGAGCGTACATACCATCTGATGGCATTATCAATAAATCAGTCGTTTTTTAATCCAGATGATTCATCAATAGCATTATCATCAAATATTTCCTGAAAGGCCGCGGTAATTCTTCGCAATAATCCCTCCTATTTCACTCGGTTGGTTTCTTCATCGTATCTTTGAATAAATCAGGAATAAAGATAACATTTCCTCTAATCCTTCCCATCGATTTAAATTGAGCCAGTCAGTTTCACAGCGTCCAGATCGTTATTTCTCGACATCCTTGAGTTTGTCTTCGTCATCGGCATGTGCGGTACGTGGCTGTTGTGTGCTGTGATGATTAGAATGGGGCTCCGGTATTTGCTCAAATTGTTTTGAAGTCTTGCTTCACTATGAGAGTTATCTTTTTAAAATGATGGAATTAGACATTGATTTCAATTTGATTTTAGACCATTTCCATAGTAAAATTTGTAGAGCGAAATTCATAGAGAAGAAAAAAAAAAGTGCGAAATTGATGTTTAATTTATGTCACTTTCAGTAATACCAATGAATAATTTAGAGGACAATCATCAAAAAGGTCCACCATCATATGGTTCGTTTTCATATCATTTAGGAAAGTCTCCCTTTGCTCTGTAAAATTTGAAGTTTCGTTGTTTTCTGGTCTTGTTGATTTGTATTAATAATACCAGTTTAATCGATTATGTCAGTCAGAGATGATCATAATATTACAGAAGCAGCAGTCGGCTCAAGCACAAATGCCGGTGGGATATCACAATCAACAGGAAAATTTGGGCCTTTTCCGCCATCACCACAACCATCTACTAATCCTGCATATATGCCACAAACTGTCAATCCTACATTACGTTAGTTTATACTAGCTATTTTGATGCGAATTCATTGAAAGATTTGATTTCTTATTCGTGATAATTCTCAAAGATATGGATTAATAATTAAGCTTGTACGGATTTCGCATATTTTGCATGTATGAAAAACATAAAAATTGGTTTTATCTGAATTAGTCTCCTCAGATTGGTTCTGTCATATCGAACTGGTCTCTTCTATTTGCTTCTTTTCATGTTTCCTCCCATTCTTTCGAAATGAGATAAATGGAAAGAGTGCGATGCAAATTAGTATTGACGGTAAACCATATTTCTAGCACTCTTTGTAGTAAATTATCAACTTTTTAGCAAATCCTTCTGTAATGTATCCAGAACCACAGACAATACCAGTTATTGTTGGTGTGCCTATTTTTGGATCACATTCCTGTACAATGACTTGTCCTAGTTGTAATAAGGCTATTGTTACGGAAACACGTACACATGCCGGTTTATTAGCATTCATAATTTGTGGAATTCTTCTACTTTTCGGGTTTGTAGTTTTTATGCTTTTTGTTCTTAAAATTATCACATGAGCCGAATTTGGCTTGAGTAGTGGAACAATTCGCTAGCTCTGACAAGAAGTGAAATATCTTCCATTCTATCGTGTAGCTTGTTCTCATTTCAAATCAAAAATATGAATTTCTGGTTTTATAAAAAATTTTAAAGAGCTTATCGGAATGATACTGCTTTTACTATATTATGAGTAACATGTAATGAGAGTTTTTTTTTCGATCTCAGGACTCATCATACTCATATTCGCTATTTTGCGGAAGAAATTTCAGTCCTTAGGAAATAGTATTACTATAGTTTTTATTTTACAGTTGCTGGCTTGGTTGCTGTTTGATTCCTTTCTGCATTAACGATTGTTTGGTAATTCATTTTTCTTATATTTATTCCTTTGCGTCTTATCAAATTAAATTTTGGACAGGAACTTTTTTTCATATATTTTACATATATGGAAAAAGTTTCTGTTCAAAATTTAATTTTTATCAAGTCAAATTCTTGGATTTTTCAGATCAGTCTATTTATAGAAAGCTTTTAATTGTAGGATGTGGATCACACTTGCCCAAACTGCAAGGTATTGTTGGGATCCTACAAAAAAATCTGAGAAAACAAGAATAGCTTCCGAATCGAATCGTACAGGTGGTCATGGAGCAGAAACTTTGTGAAACGAATATTTGCTTTCTTTATATTGAAGCAATATCCAGATTATTTGTTTTTTTTTTTTTCCTTTTCATTATAGCCGTTATAGCTAATAATAATATCTTCTGTTATATATTTTCTTCTAAACAACATTTTTTGAATGGAATCCTGATATAACATCTTGAGTTTTATAACTCAAGACGTTACTTTACCATCCCAACCAAGCATACGGAAATGGGAAAACACTGCATTTGTATCAAAAACCAGCATCGAAGATATAGTTGTAGTTACATCTTTAACAACAGCAATAACAGCAATATTGGTTGCTACTAATGTAATTGATCTGGAGTTATTAAGATTTTAACATGAAAAGGATGTTGATTGTATAGTTGTATGAATTACGTTTCCTTTCGATTTTTTTTTGATTGTTAATACGGTTAATTTCTCCATAATGAATAATGGTGGTGTCGCTAATGATAACTGTGTTCCGGCGTCGAGATGCTGAGCCAAAAAAGATTGAGTAGTTGTGCGAACTTTTGAGTGTGTTATCTAAAGCTAATAAGGTCAATAATTGCTGATTGCGTTGTTTGATTATCTAGATAATCTGATAACTTAAAATAATAGATTTGTTTTTAAACTTATTTTTGGCGAAGATTTTTATTCATTGCTGTATATATTAAACATATCAAATACGTCTCAGATTATTTTCGTGTAAAATTTATCAAGTTAATCCAGCAGTTTCTGGTAAAACTAACTTTGAGAATCCAGAGACAAGTGTCAACCATCATCTTGAAGAGACACGTTGATGCCCCTAATTGACATAACTGACATGTTCCACTATCGCACGTAAGCTGGGTGTACATTTACAACCGATTGCCAGATGCATTCAAACAAAATGACTGATTTGAAGTTTGATTTCACTGAGTCTTTAAAATAAGCGCTAGATACCAACAGCCATACAATTTAAGTTACTCGCTGTTTATTTTGTTGCTGATTCGGATCTTTTCTCAAACTCAAAGAGTTTATTTTTTATAAATAGATCGGCTGAATACAGTTAAGTGCCACGAATTGACTCATCACCATTATCGATTTGGTGCTAGATATAATGTTTCTTTTTACTAGAATCGATACAGCTCACAAATATTCGATTGTAGGTATTTCCAGTCCCTTCAATTTTTCTGTGATCAAGGATTATTGATATTACATGCCTTCGCGATCATCAAAAATGAAATAATTCTAACTTTGAAATTCAAGTAAAGTTCATGTACTATGTTGTAGAAATGATTCTTCGTTACCGGAAAATATCCTCCATTGGATATTTTGAATTACCAGTTTGCAGGACGACGGATTGTATTTGCTCACCTCATCCTTGTTGTTGTATTCAGGCTCTGTGCAACGCATTTGAAACGCTTTAATTGTTTCTCATTTGTCTCTTATTTGTTTTAACTATGATAGATTGATTTAACGCTCTGTTTTTCCTACTTCAAATTTTTAATAGCTCTTCATCAGTGATTGATTACCATATCTTAAAGTTGTTTAAGTTGCTTTGCATTTCAGTATGTTGAGCTGAAAACAATTGTTTCTCATTTCAATTTCACTCTTTTTATTATTTTGAGAAATTCATTAAAACACTTTCTACACGAATGAAGCGTAGTCATCTGAGTAAATATTTTTCATGTGAAGTATCGAAAAAATTATGTTTGTCAAGAAACTTAAAACCAAGTCAGTTCATTTGGCGTGAATCTTGAAGTCGATTGATTAAAATAGAAATGAACTATATCTGAGAATTAATAGTATTATCTAAATTATAGACCGTGGTAAGTTTACTTGACTTCAACAAACTTACTTTTTTCTTTTATTTTTTTTCGGGGAGAAAGTTCCAAGTCAAGATAAAAATAGTTTCAAAAAAGGAAACTGCTTATTTATTTACAAATTTATAGCAGATATATTCAAGTAAAAACAGCAATGAGATTGTTAATTCAAATATATTCCTCATATCATATTTCGATTTACGAATTCGCTTTGGGAACTTTTGAATCAAGGGAATAGTTCTGTCACTTTTCTTCCTGAATTTTCTTGCAAAATGAAAAATCACTTAACAGTACCAAAGCTGCCATAAATCAAAAATTTGGCGATGAAAATGTGCAAGATAGCATTTTGCAGATGGAATTTTGCATGCCATCTTTTGTTTTCGTGTTATACCAAAGGCAGAAATAATTTGTTAACTTTACGAAAAAGCAGTTGGGGTGAATTTTGCAAAAGTATTTGGGAAAAGAGAAAATTGCTTCTTTCAACCAACTTAAACCTTGGGAAGATCAATAAAATGCATTTTATACAATTAGAAATCAAGCATCACTTCGTGCAAATGAGAAATTTATGGTGATAAAAATTTTTGCAAATATTCTTTCAGGGCATGTTCTTGCCGTTGCGTACTTTCTAACTCAACGTGTAGCCTTTCCAGCTCTACTTCACGTTCTCGGATCAGAATCTGCAAAAAGTTTTTTGTTTAATACTTCTTCCGCCCCCGTCCTTTGAAATGATTAATTCGAAAACCGAAGCGTGTAAGATTAAGAACTACTATTTTAAATAAAATACTAAAAAACGCATGCTTCAATTCTCAAATAAAATAGGACTGAAATTAAGCTGGATGGAAAATTTAGAAAGATATTATCTGTTAAAATTATAAAAGCAATCCGATCTTCAAGTTTAAAGTTGAAGAATGTAGACAGGCAAATATGTTCATGATTTTTAAAAGATATTTGCAAAGATTATGCAAAGTCTAACACACGTGATTCTCAATTTAAATAAATTTCAAAATCAAGAAATTATTACTGACAAACCTGTAACTGTTGCTCATCGGCAACATGTTGTTTGTCTACGCTCTTCAGAGCATTTCTAGATGACATCGCACGGATTTTTTCACCTTCTACGGTTATCGCTAACTAAAAGTGAACAAAACATATTTCATTACTTTTGCAATATATCATCATCGTGATAAAGTTATCAAAATCTTACTCCATCAAATGCTTTAATGATTGCTGCTGTCGTATCATTGAAAGTGTTCAATTTATTTACCATTTCTTTCGCTCCTTCAACAAGTTCATTAGAAGCATCCGCAACATCTAAAAACAACTTATTCCTGTGAATCCATAATCTAGCTTTTATCGGATGTTTATATGATGGTAATAGCATACAGAATCACCAGAGATATCACTTCAATAAGATTGAAAATTTGGTTTCTCAAAAAATTCAAATTTAGAATTCTTACTGTGCTCAAAATCTTGCAAATTTCGGGTTACATCCAATTTTTGTCTTCATCAAAACAAATGATATGATGAAATAGAATGATGATTATTCATCAATGCTGAAGATATTGTCAATGAAAAGCGTAACCACTAATGTTTGGTTTGTGAATTACCTGGTTGTAGAAGGCGTATTTTGTTATAAGCATCGACATATAAACCAGCTTTCATCAATGCTTCATCCGCCATTTATTCCTTGTATGAGAAATCAAAACACTACTTTAACTTGTAAAGTTAAAATAAATTCAATTAAATAATAAACAGTATTGATAAGTTGCAAAAGTAAGGCATACTAATGATTTCTATAAAATGAAAAAAAAAAAAAAGATCCGTGAGAACAAACGTCGCGTTACCTTGGAAACACTCTGGTCTGCAGCATTAATTTTAAGAAGCTGTAGATTCCTCGAGAAATTTCGTCATTATTGAACGAAAATTTTCATCAATCCGAGGATTAGGTTCACATTTCTATGTTTTGTCACAAATAGCAATAATTAGCAGACAATTTCATCCAATGATTAAGTTTAAAATGGCTTGATGATTTTTGTCAGGAAAAGATAATGTAGTATAGGGTTGGATGTGAAATAGTGTATAACTACTGAAACTAGATCTAGTATTGGTATTGAATGCTGTAATTTTTTGTTGAGCAAATATCATATCTTTCACCGCAGTAGACAGTGAAGATATTTCCACCAATTTGCAGATAGTTGAATCTACATTCGATGTAAGATGGTATCGCTAAAAATCTTGTTGTTCATTTCGAAAGCTTAAAAATTCATATCTAATAATAATATGCTCAGAATCATTCGTCCGTCTTTTTTGGAATCATCATGAATTGATGAAAATTATTACCAAGGGGAGAAATGCAACATGTTAGTTCCAATAAACCAAAAATTCCATCTTATTCATTTTATCAAAATTTAGCAGATTTGATTTCTCTATCATTTCCTTCTCCGCGATGGTATAAACGTTTTCAATGAAATGAATTGAATTTACTCTTTCTAAAATATTATTACAAATATCTTCATTCCGTTATGCTAACACAAAATTAGTATTATATGTCGTGGAATCTTTTCTTTTACTGTGATTTAATAAAATTTAAAACGATCGTTTTTATTTGGCTTAGTAACAAATACAACGCTTTTATCCAGAATAATTTCTGGATCATATTAGAATTAGAAAAAAAAAATTGCTAATGCAGCGCTTGTTTTGTGAGAGAAATGATTCAGCTACATTTGGGTTGATAAGAAAAAATTTGCTAAAAACAAAAGATCGCGGATTCTTAAAAAGGTTTTAAATTTCATTAAATCACAGAATCACAGAAATCACGGATTCTCTTTCAAAAAAAAAAAAAAAAAAAAAAAAAAAGATTACAAAACTCTTGTGATAATTTTTTAAGGGAGCACAAAAGATGAAAACGATATAATTTTAAAATAATGAAAATTTGAGGGAACATAACAAACTTAATGGATATGATTAGTTTATCGATTTTTTACATCACTTTAACTTCTTGTGACAATATTTGAAAATTTGAAATTTCGTTACTTTGCAAAACAAAGGCTGTTTCGAAGAAATGGCAAAAAATTTTCTGGTAATAAAAGATGCGACTTAAGAGGTGTTAGCAATGTTTTATAAACATAAATTAAGAATGAAGATGACGCTCTTTGAAGTACGTCCAGCAAAATCAATTTAAAAACAAAAATAAAAATCGTTAGCAGTTGCATATGAAACATCATTAATAACTAGTACTTCGAAGCCGGATTCATTAAATATATTAATATGAAAAGCACCAAATTAAAAAATATAGAAAATGAAAAAGTGAAAAGAGGGAATAAAATGGAAGATGAGATTAGGTAGCATATAATACCGAAAAAAAAAGATTTTAAAGTTTGAAAGAAAGATTTTGAAGATCGAATAGCTAATATTTTTGGCTGCCAATAGCTGTCTGAAACTGTTTGAAAGGCCAAACTGGAAATTAGTCACTTTTTTGGAAAGAATGATTAAATTAAATGAATGAATCAAATAATAGTATTGCAATATTACATCAACAAAAGTAAATTTAATGAACTTGATAAATTAGATGAGGCTTTTTTGATCATTGAGCATGGCGAACAGCTTCCGCCACAGCGCAACATATACGATAACTAGAATCTGTTGAATAGAAACATTCACTTCCTTCCGGACATCGAAATGGTTGCCAAATTTCCGTTTCACTACCACAAGCAATCACTAAATTGTGGCGATCACGAATTGCTATATCCTTTGTGCAGAATGTTAGTACTGCAAAATACAAAGTTGTGATTATTCTGAAGATTTTGAACAGATGGAATTGTGCCATCGGAATTATGTTCTTTTTAATGAAATGTTCATTAATTTAGCTTATGCATTACATATATTCTCTTCCTCTTCATAATCATCAAAAAAAAACTTGAATCTTAAATCTGCCTTTTTCTGTCGTGGATGGTCGTTTCGGCAATGGTACACGGTAGAATTTCATTGGGTCGTAAATGTTTTCTGCATTCTTCTCCAGATTAGTCTCACTAGAGTTCTGGAATAAACGAAAGTTGAGGATTCAATAGCTATCTGACTGTAGTTATTATTTAAAAACAGTGCAACGTCCGAAATGAAAGAAATATCTTCGATAAATCAAAAGCTTTCCAGTTTTACATTCGCATGAATCCGATCCAAATTTAAAAGAGAACTGGATTTTTTAATTGGAAATTAAAATGACAGAATATTTGACCATGGTAGAAGATTTTAAATCATCTTGTTCACTTGATAAAATCGCGAGTGAATTCACCGAAGGTGGAATATACACATCCGTTGGGACTAAATTAATCTCACCATCATTCATTGGCGACAATTCCTTGCTGATTTCTGAAATTTATAAATTAAATTCTAGAAGAGAACTTCAAGACTAATGCTGAATGTCCAATAAAGCATTTCTAAGCAATCAAAATGATGTGGAAAGGAGAAGCATTAAGGTTGCATTGATGATTTCATATCGACGAAATGACTGCTGATTTCACGAATAAACAAATCTTCTCGTTAAAATATTTGCTCCATTATTTACCTAATATTATTACCAAGCGAAAGGTATCGTTCGTGACAAGGAACAAATTTTAACCAAGTTTAAATCAGAAATTAATCTTTGCTGTCTATGCAGTGGTTACTTATTCTCAATATGTGGCGTAGCTTCATCTATTTGAAATCAGATCATATTATGAGTCAAATTCTACCAAATTTTAGTGCGCGTCACTCAAGTTCTCTTTTTTGAAAAGTTTAGTCCAGTTACGGCCAAGAAAATATCTATATTTAAGCAGTATTTGAAAAACAATGATTGGTGTTGACATTATCGAAAAATAACAGAACGTGTAAACTGTCAACCTAAATACACGGCTACTATCAATGGAATCGATCGAACAGATATTTTTTCGTTTTTTTTTTTTGATGAAATGCTCATCAATAAAATTCCTCTCTCCTCATTTAACAAAAAAAAAAGGCTACAACTCTTCATCGACTAGCATTTTCCATCATTTTAATGCTGCATGATCCAAAAAATTACGGAAGGCAAAACAAAAAAAGAAAATCGGATACTCAATTCCGCACTCAAAATTATTATTATTTTTAGGTAATCTTCAAACTATTTCTTACTCTCCTTGTATTTTTGATCGCTTTCTTGGCCGTGTTGTTGAGCTTTCTTCTTTCTCTTTGCATTTCCAGCAATATCGTTCTCCTTACTTTCATCGTATACATTTGCTGCTAAAGTAATATTCCAACAATAAAATGAGATTGTAGTTCTAACAAATATTAGCTCAGAAAACTTTCACACTTTACTGCAAAAAATTGTTTAAATTACAATGGCTCGAAGGCTCGTTTCATACCAGATGGAGCGCTCAGTGGTTCATGATTTTCTGGTACATATGTACGACTACCATCAGCAGATTTCTTCATCGGGAAGACATAGTCAGAATAATCCGCGCTAACATCATCTGTAATGTCATTTTTATCATTTTATCAGGTGATAGACGACATCTATATCCCACTTAACTTGCGAATTTTCTACAGAATCAGAATGTATTTTATCAAGATATCAGCACGACATGTAATTTGTAATATGTGAAATCGCCACCAAAAAATTTAATATAGTTCTGCATATATGCATATATAAATTTTATATATATATATGCAGCAAATTTAAATCAAGTAAATATATGGAATGAACAATGAGCAAACCGATATTTTCATCACTGAATGATGGGAAGTTAAATTCGTGATCCACCATGTTTGTTTGTTTGTTTGGAAAATCTTTGAATTCACTATATGCGGCTCCAATTTCTTTTCGAGCTTAATAGTTTACAAAGTGAAATATATACAGATTATTTTTTTTTTCAGAAAATTTTTAATAAGTTCTTTGTCATAGCTTTTCTAAATTATTTTGCATGCTAAACCTAAAGAAATGCAAACCGTAAATAAAAAGTTAATATATTAAAAACTAACATGATTTAATTGGAGTACGACGGATTTGGTTCGCAATTTTGTATGAAGAACCATTTTGCATCGATGAAGTTGTATTGAAAGGATTAATTGAGGTAAGGAACAAATATTCCGATCCAAAAGCCTGAATAATTTACAGTTATATCTCACCAGAAACAAATCGAGATCTTTCATTTGCAAATTCAGCTAATTTTTTAAACTCTTTTGAACTGTATAAAACTGTTATTAAAATTATTTAACCTCACTATCACGAGTAGGATTATTGTCCCGGTTCTCGAATGGAGAAAATTTGGTTTCTTCATCGATCTGTATCACATTAGAAGAATCACGTTGCAATTGATCATTGGATTTAGAAGGACTTTTTTCTATGAGATCGGTTGATGTCATTGTTGGTTGGGGTGTAATTTTAAACGAAGCGGTGGAAATGATCGGACTCAAAGGCTGTTTCGTCCGTCTTCTTATATAAGTTTTGGTTGTAGGCTGCTTAAATTGGAGAATTATTGGCATAGATTTAAAGTTTTTCTTTAAAAAGGGAATATTGAAAGTTTTTGATTAGAACTTAGTTTAAAATTCTAAAATCTAAATCAAAATGTTTATGGAAAGAAAATATTGCAAATGCTAAATTTTGGAAGGCATGGAAAAATGTAAAGATTGCCATCAAAAGATGAGATTTTAGAAAAGTATGATCATCAAGGTCTGATATTATAATTCGAAAATCAAAATTAATTTTTTTGAAAAAAGTAATTTGTTGAGGAAGAAAAATTCACTCTGTTACTTGATGTAATTCCAGTATACAATGCCTTGGAGCTCAAAGGTTTCAGAAGGATTAGTGATGCAGAAGTTGTAGTTTGTGGTGAAGAGAAGTAAGATAATGTTGTTTTTATTCGATTACGACCACTTGAAACGACTTTTCCGCGTGTAGTAGAATGATCCTGCAATTGCTGATGTGATAAGATTACTCCAGAGCATTATGTCCTATCTGTGTATGTACCACTTTGTCCAAAATTTCCTTTATAACTTATCTCTAAAGAATTTCGAAATTCCATTATAAAACACAATAACCTGCGTAACGCTTGTTGAAATGGAAGAAACGGTAGATGTTGCGGAGTTCTGATTACTTATTTCATCGGTTACCCTGAAATTTTCCCACCTAATAAAATATTCAAACATGAAACAAATATTAGTTTTTTTTTTTTCAAATTTAGCTTGTTTGATCTACAAAAATTTTAATTTCCTGAGCAGCGGTATCTTTATTGATTGTACAGAAAAATAATGGAAAATTATTGCTATCTCAACAGTATGCATGAGATTTAGAATCTTAAAATGTATTATCTGTTCTTACAAGTTGAAAATTCTTCTTCAGACAATTTATTGGATTATTGAAAATCAAAAAATTAAATCCAAAATTCACCAATCAATATTTTGATCCTCTTCTTCAGTAACTGTATCCGTAACAGTTGGAAGTTTCTTTCCAGATGTTTGTTGCACCTGTAGTGATGACTCGATGTCTGACAGAAAGCCTGAATAATTTTGGAATTTAATTATAGGAAAATTATAGAAAGAAAGCTAAAGGTAGAAATAGAAGTAGGACTTATAGAAACTTTTCATCTTGATCACTGACATCATGTTTAAACTTCAATTTAATTTAGTAGGAATCAGGAAAATATTGCTTCTGCTATGGCTACTTTATCAGTTATTTTGCCTTTTCGGCAAATTTCTGGAAATGATCCTGTATTCTACGAGCAGACAGTGGTCACAGTATTTGCGATGATTTTGCATTTATAAGCTATCGCATCACTTATATGCTAATTTTAAGAAAATCCTACTTCGACGCTGAATATTCTTGATCCACAAATTCTGTTATGATTTTCCTTGATCATTTATGAATTCCAGATAAAAAGTTGTGAATTGTTACTTTGAGAATGATCATTCTTATCTGATGACACGATGTTGATATTCGTCGTATTTTGGTCTCCTTCAAAGCTGTGGAAGGAACTTGGTCGAAATATCTGAACAACGTCCTTGGTTGCTGATGGTACTGTCGTAACTTGAGATGTCAGACGTCCTAAATATTATCCTTGCGATTAATTGAAAAGAAGTTTTCCCTAACAGATTCAACAATTTTTACATATATTCTAGCCCTACTAAAGAATCTCTAAATTTCTTGAAATTATTGGTTTTCATAAACGAATTACCAAACAAACCTTTCTTTGTGTTTGCTCTCATTCTAGCCGTTGCTATATTCACTATACTACTTTCTGTTTCTGAAGCAAGATATTCTTCCCGATTTTTGGGAATTTCAGCGGTAATAATAGTGGTCATAGGTAAATCGCCATAGATTAGATCTTAAATATAAACATGTATAAACTAGAGTAAGAAAGAAAGCCAAACTTTCATTGCAAAGTCTAAGTCTTGAAAAAATTTCAGATATAGCATTAAAGCTAATGATTTTGCAAGATTTAAAAAAAAGAAAAAAAGAAAGAAGAAACGGACCGATAGCTCTGGGAGTAAAGTCGCAGAATCGCACTCTGTAATTGTGTCCTTCGACAGCAATCGCATTGATAAGCTGGTTGCGATGATAAATTTCCGTTCGCAGATCAGATCCAATTGGTTTAGTGAATGCTGTCTCTCTACAGTTCACTTCATCTCGAGTTCGTAAACGACAACACAACACCTGTACCCTATACTATGAAATGATAATATATCAAAAGTATTATTTCATCTGGAAATGGGCTGTTACCTTCTTTTGACAGCATTGACTTTACCTTGTATCCGATAGACGAGTAATACCAGATATGTATTCCCGCGGGCGACATGTATACGATGATTCTGTATCCACAACTGGATCAAACAAGTGACTATAGTAGCAATCTTCTCGTTCTATTTCTACAATCCCTGTGGGAATACTATACCATGGATATAGCTATAATTAATTTAATCAATTAAAATTCTAGCTGTCTGACATATCAATTCATAATTCTGATCTTCGAATTACGGGTAAAAGACCTTAAAAAAGGAAGAAAAAATTTAATAGCCACAATAATTTTGCAGTATTTAAACAAACCTCGTCCACTCGCTCACAAGTAATTGCAAAAACGATATCCTGACGTATGAAACCTTGCGAACCCACCATTCGAACGCTAATTCTTACGGCACCTGATTTTATATTTGTTTCATTACAATGGAAGCTGTTATACTTAACAGTTGGTAAATATGTGTTGAATAGTTTATCGTTCTTTGAGATTACTGACTCTTCAAGTACCTGAGGATTTGGCGCATTCGACACGAAAATTGTCGAAAGGTGAAGAAATGAGTGGATTTTGTAGAGTGCTTCCAGCAGCCACAAATGCTAGAAATAAGACAGCAGGCTTAATTATCATCATTTCTGCAAATATATGCTTTGAAAGAAAAATAAATTTTTGTATAAAATAACAGTGTCGGAATGAATGAATTTTTCGGACTGTTACATATCAACTTTTAACACTGAAATTTCGAGAGATAAGCTTCACACGAATCTTTCTTCCTCACGCGTCCTTCACGGCAATGCGAAACAACTTCCGTTAACAAAGTTTATGCTGATATCTCACTTATGCAATTTATGCCGTTTACATATTCAAAACTTATGCTAATTATGGAACTTACTAAAGAACAACTTCTATTTAATTAAGAAATTTCCACCATCGCCAATTAAATCTAAGATATTGGAATTTGAAAGAAAGAAATAGAAGATAAAACTTTATTAATTCCGTAAATTATAACGAGAATGTCCGGTATAATCTGATTGTGGAAATTTATGACTGCGTATCGTGATTGATTATATATTCATCTTTTGAAGGATTCATGATATTATCCTAAAATCACTTCCTTCCGTTCGCAGTTTGCTAAGTTCTCACTGTTATGGAGCCTCTAAATCTCAACCAATAAAGATCGCAGTATCATGTCAATTTGTTGGAAGCTTTCTGATAAATATCTCGCCGTATTCTAATATCAAATACCTGTTTTCCCTCTGTGAGGCAATGTTAAATTTGAAAGATCTGCTTGGAAATTCGAAAATACGTAACTCAGTCATCGCTAGAACAAATAATCTGGTGTGCAATTCTGGGATGTTATTCGTGATATCGAAGTAATGTGAAAATATAAAATGAACTATTTTAGTATTATCATCAATTCTAATGAACTCTTTTGGTAATTGTCCCATCGTCGCCCTATATACTTAAAACTGTGTCACATCTGGAATCATTTCAAATCCTTTTTTACGGACAATGATTTAAAGCTCTTTTTTAACCAGTATGAAGAAAATCATCTTTCATGAGCACTTCGATGACTGCATAAATTTGTTTTTTCATTTTTATATTTATTATTTGAATACATATCGAACATTTGCTTGTACAATATAACTTCAAATCGATTACTGTATGTTCTGCATGATCAAATCATACCATCCTATAGTCCTTACAGTAAGCGATCTTAACTGCTGTAGATAAAGGGTCCAAAAGAAGTAACATTGATCAGTTCCATTTCACATTTCCTTGCTATTTTTTAATTCTAAACCTTTTTTTTTTTTCTATGAAAGAAGTTAAAATTCAATTATTAAATACCATGATGATCAAGCTGCTTGCACGGTATTCCTAAGAAAGAATTCGGAGGACTGAAAAAGGAAAAATTTAAGAGCACATAAAAAAGAGATTGTTGATCTTCATTTTTGCCTACAAATCAAATAGTAGTTTGGGATTGGATTAACAAATCAAGTAATAGTTTAGGATTGGATTTTTTTCTTTAAATTTGGCAAAAATTCCACAGATTCAGCTTCACAGAATCACGTACGGAAAGTTTAGACTACTGTTTCAAAAATTTTGTACTCATAAAGAGTCTTTTATGCACACCGAAAATATCCGATATTGTTTGATGAAAAAATGGTATAATTGAACGAGTCTGAAACTTCACAGTTCTGTTACATTCTTTGCAAATTTCCCTCCTTTTTTTAATCTGTCGGTTAGGAAAGCTTTTGCAAATTATCAAAAATTAAGAAATTTGCTAATTAGATGAAAAAAGTTCGAGCAAATGTTTCATGTTCAAAATCTGAGTATGCGATGTTGATTGACCTTATTTTCTCAACAACGAAATCGTTTGGTATATATCTTTTACAGTGATATGTTTTTCTTTTTTTTTTTAAGCAGTTGAAAAAGCCGAGTGGAAATGAAATTATTATGAAGTTTTCAGATTTTTTGGTCTTAATGCAAACCTCATTTGAACACATACAGTTAGTTACAAGTGATAAACCATATATATTTCATTAAAGACTAAAAAGCTGCCACAATAAATTTCTGGGAATACGCAACTTTTCCACTCATTAACATCATGTATCATCCGACCGACTGCACACCAGATAGAGCAGTATATGAAAGGAGATTTTGATGTCACATACATTAAGCTGTGCCGTAACCATTAAACTACAATCAAATACCAAACGATATATTTTCCTTTTCACCACTACGGTATTCATAAAGCTATATATATTGGGAATAAAATTATGATGAAAAGATAAGAGCATAAAGACTTGAAATATTAGAAAAAAAAGCATCCAATTCAGTGGAAAAACAATAGCAAATGGTGGAATTTCTTGAAAAAATGAATTCGAAAGTGAGTAAATGAATTACAATTTTCGTCAAAAACAGTTCAAAAATAGGTTGTTGCTCTCGAAGGAAACGTCGACATATATTATATATTAATACATTTGTGTAAGAAATGTACGGCATATCAGCGGTCATTGGATAATCAGGTCGACCACTCTACCGCTGCCTGCATGAGAATGAACTGCTACCGAATAGATGCCGGACTGCTCCTACAGTAAATTCTCTTTCAGCAGAATTTGCTGCCAAACTTTATTCATCCACCATTTAAGGGAACAACTATTCTTGAAAACTTTTATAATAAATAACTAAAACCTTCTTTTGGAATAATCATCAACAATCTGAACAGACACCACAGAGGGATTGAAATCATGAATTTATTTCCTTCGGGATGTTAATATTTAATCGCATTCATGTGTTGCATACTGAAAAGCGTACTGCAATACGTTTTCAGATATTCAGCGTAATCCTTTTGGAACAAAATTTTCTCCCAAAAAGGTACAAAAATGTCCTTTTTTTTAAATGATTGAGAAAAGCATGACTCAGAAATTGCAACCAACTATTTGGGAAGTGTTCAGGTTAAGATTCTCCTCAGCAGTGTATTGTTTCAATCAAAACCACTTTTGGATTTTTAGGCGGATAAAATAGATCTTAAAACTGAACTGAACTTAAGAAATACGTGGATTCAAATTGTAATATGCTATATTTACATGGATATTTATTTTCAAATCAAAAGATATATATGAAGTTGACACAAAAAGAGCATGCTACAAACCGTGGATGAATGTTTTTCGCGATTCGTCATCCAAGCTAATGGCGAATCGCAAAAATAAGGGCTCAATTGCGACTGCAACAAAATGAAATGGAAATCTATGATTGTAGTATGATCAAAATAATTCATAACACGAAATCTTTTTATAACATGCAGAGATATCAAATAATTTGAAATATAATAATAATATTAATGATACTGATATCATATTCAAAAAAAAAGTTTGGGGTATTGGTATCTATACTCCCTATTTTTAGTGGTTCATTCCCATCTAATTTCAACTTTGAACTGTTCTGACGTCTTGACGATTTTGCAGTTCTTGATCATCATTGAAATAGCTCAACAGTATATTAGATTAAAAGAAAAACTCATGTTTTACAAAAGCACTTCATTATTTCGATTCAAGAATCACATTTCAGACTGGTACCTTTTCCGTGAAAACATCAATGGACTTAATGTAATCCTGACTGCACAGATCTTTCGAGAAATATTTCTGCAGTCTGGCAATGGCTAATGAAATGGACAGCATTTGCAGGGTATGGTGGTATAAATTCGCTTTCTTTTACATTAATGCGTACGTTTCGATAAACAGCAGGAATCTTCTGCATGCAAACCAAAGAAGTGCATGTGAGAATTCATCGATTTTTCGTTAAGACCTCTGACCGAGTAGTCGTACTGAAAGATGGCTGAATAGCAATTTTTTGAATTGCAAAGTGGGGAGCCTATTATTAATTGGTCGTTAATAGTGCTGTTATTCATCTAAAAAGCAGCCTGAAGCTTGTTCAAACACTTGTCCTTGGGATCAAATCATATTTGCATTTCTCGTTCTGCGCTTCAAATCGAGTGTACAGAATTCAACATTGCATTTCACTTCTAATCTACTCCACAATTTTATTGCGAAGCGCAGATTGTGCAAATCAATGCATTTAATAAGCAGAGAAAAAATGAAAGCACACACTACATACAAGAAAAGGTGGATGCAGCAGTGAATAACGCATTTGTGCAAGTCCAGGTTTACTCGTTTACAGCTGTATTCCATCCAGTCAGAAGCTAGCAAACTGTACTGCAGCTTCACTTTCAACCACTGCATGCTGCGTCCCCTGTATTGCAAGGAAAACCTTTGATCGGCGCCTCTTTCAATGACACCATTCCTTCCCTTCCTGCCTTTACTCGCGGAATTCAGCTTTATCAACCAACTACGATCAACTGAATCGAGACATCCCGAACGAAGCATGCGGGCATGCACAGATACAGACAGACACACACACATATGCACGCACATATATGCGCGCTCAGCACTACACACACCAAACAGACGCCGAAACAAAACCTCTCTAAACCCTATCAACCAGATAGAGAGAAGGGAGAGGGGGATTCTCGACCTTCTGAAACGACTACCTACCTTTTCTACTCTTGTTTCTCTTCATCTAATAGAGGGACAATATTTCATGGATTGTCTCTGAGCTGCTGCTGATCGGCATTCTCTCTCTCGCAATCGTCGACCGATCCTCCCGCGTCTTCTGCACTCACGACATGATATGCCACGCGGTACTTGCACCTCGTCGTGCCTCCCCTTACATCGATCGATGTGGTGCCCCTTCCCGGAGCACTACATCTGCCACCATCCGAAGCGTCGTCCCTCCTTCTTATTCTTCGTCGTCGTAATAGTAGCAGCAGTGGTGGCGGCGGCACAAGCGACACTGAACAAGTCGCATTACCCATCAGTTTGTCCGAGTCGGCAGACGACGTTACCACCCTTGCATTGCTTTGTCTTGCCACGAACTCAACACAACATGTCTGCTCCAGTCTCATCCGTCCATCCGTCCGGCGGGCCATCCGCAGATGAACATCGTGCTGCGTTATCAGTGAGTGCAGTTGTAGGCCATTCCAACTACTTGCCTGCAGTCGTCCTTTCTTTTGCAGTGGCTTTCTACTCAAATACGATAATCCCCGTGAACTATCTCCCCGTACTCAACAGTTAACTGCAGCCACCTTACAGTTTTTCCACTTGCATTCCGGCATAATTATCATATTGCTGGTACTGCAGGATTCCTTGAATCCATAGAATCTCTTTTTTTTTTCTGCCACAATCCGTTATTATAACATTTGTGCATAAAGCAGACTTTGTTTTTTTGTATATGTGATTTCCTTCTCATCTTTTGATGCCACTTTACGTTAACTTGAATTAGCTTATTTATGCTGCATCCATATCGTAAACTGGACTCAGAATTCTAACTTCTGTTTTGCAAATGAATTGTAATTTCATTTTTTAACATTATACAGGAATGATTAATGATTGACATTTAGAAAAGATTCAGCTGCAGCAGCACCAGAGAATATCGTTTTGAATCAGTAGAAAGATGTATGTAAATGATTCATCTCATCTAAAACATCAATTTATCCCAGACTGCACTCCACTACTTCCGGCATTCCCGATGCACTTTTCCGAAAGATATTGCTCATCTTGATTGGTGAAATTTATATACATGATTCAGAATAATGGTCAGCTGTTCCATTCCATCGTTCTCTCCCAGCCACGATGTATCAGTCAGCAATTCGATGTTTTTTTTTCCTTTTTATGTTCTCCAGTGTATGATTGATTGATCATTTATTGAAACTGATATCTTGGTGTCACTTGTGAATCATGACATCATCGCTTAAGTATTACCGCCACCACCACCACCAAGTTCTGTTTGAATCAACGAAATGTGACACCATCCCGATCCCTATTTTAGTTAGGTCACCACATCTTCCTTATTATGTAACGTTCTTGTTTTTGTGGCTAAAATATCCTGGAATGAGAACACTGCATCCTGAAATCAGCATTTTTACACTACTCGGACTATTTATCTTGGCTTTTATTATTGTCAGAAGCTCAGCATACAGAATGAGGTACTGCTATAAATTGCTGCAGAATGAGACAATTCAGCTTTTGCCTTTATCTCACTTTCTCACCATTATGGTTCTTTTTTATGCATTTTTCCTTGTCTTCCGAAAATTTCACGAAACACTTGCACTAATTTATCGAAACAATCAGTTTGAAAAACACTAAACCATCTAATGAAATAGGGCAAAATACGAAGTGTACGTTACAGTCCATGAAACATCGGTGTAGCCCAGAATCAAGCGATCAAGACTGACTCACTCCTCAGTTATCCGTGTTATCAAATGGCATTCTTATCAGTGTAAACAGTTCATTCGAAAGAGAGAGTTGAGAATGAGCAAAGAGTGAAAAACGTTTTTGTAAAATTGATCTTTCCGAAAAAGAGTTATCATCATTATGAAAATCGAGCCAGTTGAATAACGAAAACAAAAACGATTCCGAAGGTCCCGGGACCAGTATCAGTTGAGGATTTAGACATTTACAGTAAGTAGTTTAAATATTGCCCATTCGAATCTTTTCTGGTTGTTGATGCCTTTTTTAATATTGTTTTATATTATTAGGATGACTATATGCATAACTTGTACCAGTGTCAATTTCAATAGTTTGTTACTAATTTTCTAAATTTAATGAATTTTTATGCTGATAGATCTATTGCATCTTTGCTGAGCAAAGATGCATTTCTTTTTTCTTAATTCTTGAAATCTAACATTTCATCTCTGGTCAATGATCTCAAAAGGAATCTCTGTAAGCAATAAGGCTTCTTTGTGGAAATTATTATTTTTATGCTTTTCTCAAATATATTTGGCAGGCTCAGGTTGAGAAGAAGATTTCTCGGTTTTTCATTTATCGGATTTTACAAAATCCACATAATCGTAAAATTATTCGATCCATTTTTTTTCCCAAGTTTGCTCATGCCATAAACCGAATCAAAATGTTCGAAGTCTTCATAAAATTTTATTACATCCAGCAGTACACAGACTCACCAAATATTTCAAGTTTTACCATGAAATGATGCTTCTATGCTGCTGTTCTTTATCATAAGTCAGCGGATGAATGACCCAATCATGTGAGGTAAGGAACAGAAGCATAAAAATTATTTTAATAGTAAAGTACATGAATTTTTTTTTTTTCGAAAATTGTTTCTTGCTTTTAAACAGTATTCAGATGCTAAATATTTTGAGGATTTCCCTTTGCACTTTGCTCTCATTATACAGTGTTTAATTAGTTTAATGTCTTAAAAAAACGTGGCTAAAGTGAAAGAAAAATTTTTTTTATTTTTTATGGTATATGATATTGTGTTTGCTTGCTTATGCTTGTGGAAATATGACACAATGAAAGTATTGCTATTGAGTCATAATTGCCTTCCAAAATCGAAAGTTTTAACAGTGGTCATCTGGCTTCCTTGATTCCTTCTCATACAATTCCTTCAGACATCCGCTTTTTCTCCTTCCTATGACTAACTTTTGCCATAATAATATATGTGTAATATTGACTTAATTATATTGATAACTTATGCAATAAAACAAGTATACACTTATGATCCATGCTTCCAGCAACATTTCCTTAAAGATAGACAAAAAACTGAGAAGAGGGGAAATGAAGAAACTTTTGTAGTAATTACAGGAAATAAAAAAGAAAAAAAATTAGAAAGTTGATGTTCTTCCTTTTTTGTAGTAACAAGGATAGTAGATCTTCAAAAGATTATAACATTCTAAAATTGAATTTAAAATATCAACAAAAAGAGCACTTAACAGTAACTTTTCTTGATAAAAAAGTATGAATTTTCATTTAGATGATTCCGTAGCATTTTATGTACGTATATATAGTTTACTTTTTTTTTTTTAGCAACTATTCTGACTAATCAACATGGAAATTCACTGAATTTGAAAGATTTGATCCACTGACAAGCTAACCGAATTTAAGTATATAGTTATCAAAGATGACTTTAGTGGAATAACAGTAAAATGATGGAATTTTAAACTGTATGAGCCATATGTGAAAGTGGTGCGTCGTAGTTGAATCATACATATGTGAAAGTGGTTGAGTTCACTGAACTGAAAATGCTTCATGAATGATTAATAAAATTTTCCGTAATTTACGCCCCTATAATATATGATCAGATTTTTATTGTGTAAATTTAATAGAAATACTAAAAATTTCGGACTTATGCTCTACTGAGAGAAGATTGCTTGGCGTAAGATTATTTCTATAAAGCTGTGTTCCGAAACACACTTAGTTCATCATCTCCGTTTATTTGAAATTCATTTAGAAGAATTAAGAATTTTCAAAATGCTAAGGGCTGTTTTAGGTGTAATAGTCGCAATACTGATGTGATGAAAGGTGTGAATTATCATTTGGCAAGAGAAGAAATGGCCGTATTCTTCGGATAGTGATGGGTTGATGAGGGAAAGCAGCTGTCCTCTTTGTTTTTTCGACTTTGTAGTTTGAATTGTGCAGCACCAGGCATATCACACTAATCGTTTTGTTCACAAATTCTGTTCTCTTCCATCATCGCCTCAATTCATACTTTTCCAACTTTTTTCTTGCTGACGCATACAAGGCTGTTTGATTGGTGATAAGTTTTTGTCATGTTTGATGAAGTTTTTCCTGATGTATGAAATTCGTTGCATTATGAGCTTCTAAGGGCGAACATCGTTCTTTGCTCATATCATGCCGCTTTCACGTGAAGTAAATAAATCTTTGGATTTCACTGATAGATGAATGAATGGAATAAATTAATCGGTTGGACGACTAATGTCATGTAGACTATCAGGAAATTGATAATAGTCTAGTGTTTTTAGTATTTTGATGCAACTTCTAGATCATTGCTATAGAGTTTTTTTGAATCTTTCGAGCTGCTGCAGATGATGATGCTAATGGATTGTTATGGAGCTTCTGGATTTTACCATTATTTTTATTTACTGATTGTCGAAATTTTGGCAGTGTGACTACTCACTATTTCTTATCCTTTCCGAATTTTGAAAGTATCGTTGTTGTGGAATATATCTCATTTCGTGTTTGATGTTGCAGTTTTTTTTCGTTTTTTTTTTGCCATGAAATTTTCGTTCATAATGAAACCTTTTACTTCTTTTTCTGGATCTCATCATTTTACTAGCAACTGAACACAAATAAATAAGGGGGATCTCGAATTGTTCTTTAGTGGTACTGAATTGCTGTTTGCTTCAATTGGAACTATTATGAATTAACCAATATTTAAGTAAATGGGGAATTATTTTCCTTTAGGAAATTTAAAACAAGTTTTTTTCGGATGTAATTAGAAAATAGTTCTCGACATGAATAGATGTAAATTGTAAAAAAAAGACACACACATACATGGATCCGAATTCCATACTTCGATAATTAAATGCTTGATTTAGAGTAAAGTACATCGTACATTCACTTATTCCCTTCAGCCATTGATGTGAATTAAGTACAAACTCTGAATAATTATTGATGGATGGAGGAAGTATATTCATTACTTAGAAACTTTTTCTTGTTGCTTTATCACTTTTCCTGGATCTAAATAATAGCTTAACATCAGTAGGTAACCACTACTATTTGACAGCCTGAAATCTATATCAAAATATTTTAATACACTTGGCGTACCCTCCACGAATGCTACAGTTACTTTTATGTGTATTTTCATCCTCGTCATTTATCGCCAATAATGATTTTAATTCCGAAGTTGTCGATTTCCAATTATTCGTCTTTTTAAATCAAAAATTGTAAAACACAGCCTGAGAGATAGCACATCATGCTTCATCAATTTTTGGTTAAATAACTGTCTTTGAACAAAGTTTCAACTTTGTTCCAAAATTTTCATTAGTTTCATGTCTTTATCTTTAATTCCGTTATTGCAGCTTGGTCATATATGAAAATTAGAAAGAGCCTCAAATGAGATTGAACCCGTGACAACAGGAAAAAAAAAAAGAGGAAGTGAAGATGTGGCACAATTCGTATTATTTGGTAAAATACACTAACTGGTCCTGGATTTTCTTTTTTTCTTTTTTTTTTTTTTTTTTTTTTTTTTTGACATTTTAGACATCTTTCATAGAATCAATGTGCAACGGCATTTTAAAAAGCAGATATTTTAACGGCAAAAATGTTTTTTATTTTAGTTTTAAGAAAATTCACTTCCTTTTTCGCTTCATTTCATTCATTAAATTTGGTTACCAAAGTTTAGGATTCCGCGGTGATCCTAGCTGATGATGGCTGAAAGAACTGAAACAGATTAAGTTTGCTACTGATGCTGAAAGATACTTGAAGAGTGATTGCAGTGACAAGGAGCTTCGTGAGCTTAGCAGTTAGTTGTAGCTTGATGTATTATTCTGTCTAGCTTATTTCTCTTCCACATTCTTTCATTAAAAAAGCCGCTTCCGGTTAGCTTCTGTTTCTGTTGCCATTTCTGAGAGATAGATGTTATCTCTGTCTGATCAGGAGTGATAATATAACATCTTTTAGAAGAAGACGGACCACTCTCTCGCTTCACCAGTTTTTTTTAAACCAATATAACTAAGCATATAAATAGCCACCATTGTAAACAGATACATATGCATGAGATGCTTGTTTGCTTCTGTCTATACATTTTGTTTGCAATGCATGCATATAGTAGGTATGCATTGATCTATGCAGCCGAAATGCATGCATGTACTCAAACATGCATTCAGAAGGAGGATAGGATATACAAAGAGGGTTTGCTTGTACTGAACTTCTGTCCCCATTTTAAATTCTCCGACGTCTTTTTCATTATAATACACTTTTCATTAACGCCTGATCACAGTTATCATATCGTATTTCATGTTATCATAAAAAAATAGGCTGCCAATTTTAAAAGTGACGTAAAAACAAGTATGCAGATAATCCTTAACATTAAAGCTAATTATTTCATTCCTCATTCATTCATTCATTGATTTGGATTTTGACGATTCTCGAATAATTCATTATCAAATATCTTCCAATGACAATGTGACAACTTGCCCCGGTCATTGTCTTCTTATCCCTTCTTCCTCCGTAATTTCTTTTCTTCCTTTCCTTTCTGCTGTAGTTTTGAAATGTCTAATTGGATGATATTCTAGGCATCAACAATAATTTAATGGTTGTTTCTTTTGCAGTACAGTGACACTAATATGCATTTATACAAAACTCGTGTAAATTACCGAAGTACTTCGAGCTCCCGAGTTCCCGAGGAAGAGCGCTTGATAATTTTAGTAAGATATCAGTCAGAGATGCTAAAATCACAACCGCACTGTTTTGCAAATTTTAAGCAAATACCAAAATATATTACAGGTTGATCATCAATGACCAAGCAGTTCAACTATCACCAGCTTGATCTGTAGGGCAATAAAATAAAATAGTCAAGTGACCAACATAAGTTTTCAGGAGGAAATACTCTATCTTGTCCGACGTTCACTAAGGTTAAATTTGCGGATACTTAGGGATAATTTGTCTGTGCACCTTTCAGAGTACTGTCAATGCATATTTCATAGTGAGATAATCTACATAGATCATGAAGTCGATTCTGGAAGTTACAGAATTGAAGTCAGTGTTTAGCTCTAAGAACGAGAAGCAGGCTTTGGGGTATTTAGTCTTGTTTTTTTATGAAGTCTTATTGCTGTATGGAGTGGTTCCCAGCTGAGATAAAGGAGACAAGACAAGTCATGTTCGATGGGAATTAGGACTAAGAGATTTTGTGAAGCGGAAAAATGAGATCATTGGTAAGAATTAAAATGAAGAATCCCGGATTTTGCAGTTATATAGAATTTCCTAATTATAATAATGACATTTACATATTGCAAATTCCTGTAATCACAAAAGTTGTCTATGGATAGTTCTTCCAGTTGGTTAGTATCAACGGGCTGTTATTTCAAAGAACTCAGAACTGGGGAAGGGGGGTAATAGAGGAAGTGACATTATATGAAAAAGATTAAAAAGTTGTGGTCAGTCGCATATTCGGTTTATGAAATTTTAAATATCCGAATTCACATCTTAAACTCTTTTTAACAATTTAATTCTAAAAGCCTTGCTGTATTTCAGGTGTGATGTCACCTCATGTTTTCGGCTTCTGAACTAATATTGCTGGAAAGCGTTATATTTTGTTGTCCAATGAGTGCTGGTACTGCTGTGCAAGTCTCCTTCAGAGGTTTTGCAGTTCTAAACATTCGTAAGAATTATTGCTGAACGATTATCAGCTCTTCATTGACTGGATTTCAGTATATACGAAGAATAATACTCTTTTTAAACTGAAAACCCCATTCTGTCTCTCTCACCCATATATTTGGTAAGTGGGTTGATGGACGATAGTAATCAGTAAAGTGAGCCTGGAAAGCATGGTTGCTCAGGACATAAAGCTAGAATACGATCGCAGAGCGAACATGTTTGGACAAAATCCAAGTGTAGGTTTTTCCATTTAATCACTGCTAGAATTTGTGCCTCGACATCAGTAAAGAATAACATCTCTCCGAAAAATACGTATTGTCGTATCTACTTTACTTTCATTTTCTGTTTTTAATACTTTGCAGTTTGCGACATCGTCAGCTTGGCCTCAGCAGAGCTCTACCCGGAGTTCAGCTTCGTTGGCAGTGCAACCTTCTGTCATTGATGGTAGCTCGTTTCTGAATGCTCCGCTCCAGGATTCGAATAATGCCTACTCTCCAAATATGTCTTTCAGCAATAAGTAAGTTATTGTTTGACATTACTCACAATATATTACAGTGCAGGGCTATCCACCAAAACATAAGCGATCGTCCGCAGTAACAGACAAATTCACCTGCATTTCTTAAAGGGAAAAAGGATATAATTTATTGAAAATCTAGTATTAATTCTCAATGCTGCTGGCTTTTGCTTTTGATTTTACCTCCTATAGTAAATTTTTCTTTTATGTATGGTTGTAAACTCAGTAAATTCTCTAGATATTCCAATCATTCTCGTCATGAATAACCCTTGGGTTTCATGCATAACATGCTTTACAATAAAGTTATTTAAGAAAACAATATGAAATTTTGATAAATTTCATGACTGCTATGTCGTAAAAGCAAAAACAAACCGCATCAGAAAGGAGCTGGTTATGATTTATAAGTCATAAAAAAAAGTATACCATACATTTGCTGTAAACATAATGAGCCAAGTTCAATTTGCTTCCGAATAACAACTTTTTTTATATTAATAACTATCTTTTTTCTGCTTCTAAATTACATTTTTGCTGAAAAACTTGCCAAAGTTGCCAAAAATGAACTGGAAGAGTAGAAATGGCAAATAATGGGAAGATAAGCATTTTGTTCTATCTTTTAAAATCGATGCACTATGTATAAAATCTAGTTGAGTAATTTATATCCGCTAGGAACTACCTATTTTTTGTTCCATTTGTATGTCGTGAAGTGATTCTATGCTCATTAGTCATCTATAATTTACTATTCTAATTAAGTTCATTACAGTTCTGGTTTGTCGCTGTCTAGTCAGACACATATGGGCTTTCCTATGGCTGATCATATCCCATCCACCTCTACCCAGAATCCTCACAGCGGTGCTGTCGTCACTCATCTACAGAGTACTGTGAACAATACTCACAATCGCTCTTTACAGCGTGAATCCGCCACTTCTCCTTTGAGAAAATTAAGCGTTGATTTGATCAAAACCTACAAAGGCATCAACGAGGTTTGCACTTTTTTTTTTTTTTACTCCCTTTCATGTTGACGTGATTTACAGTCTCAGTCAATGTTATGAATGTAATTTCCGAATATTCGTTTACATCCGTTCCAAGGTGGAATTTTTACTTCGAGGTAACTACTCCATAGCAGACATTTGATGGAATTTCCTGATACTCTTTTAGAATTACTATGCACGAAAGGCGAAAAGGCGGCATGAACAAGAGCATCATACTCATGGAATTCATCCGACAGCTCTATCTGAACATCATCATACTGCTCCTCCACCCAAACAAGCCGTTTCATTGAACCAACAGGTAACAATCCTTCTTTAACTCTGTTACGGACGAAATTTTTGGCGTCAGCTGAAATTTTGAGGAATTATTCTCGAAATTCTGCAGATTACTTCAAATATGATACAACAAGGTCATTCACAGCATGTTCAGCATTCGATGTTTTCCCAGTCTGCTGTTGTCCCTTCGTTATTGCATCATTTGCATATGCAGGTGACCTTTTATTTTTATACTGAAATAATTTCTTGAATTGGAAGTATCTGAGCATATCAGATTGACTTCAGGTCAAATGAGTTAAAAATCGACGAAATTGTTCCGGATATATATATATATATCTGCTTTAGAATCAGAGAAAGTGCTTGCTTTAGAGGCAGTTGAAGAAGCAAAACACATAATGGATTGTTTTAGAGATTTACCTTTCCTATTTAATCTTGGGTTAAAAAAAATGAAATTGCACAAGCCAAGCTCATTAACTGAAGCGAAAGTTTCCAGGAAAAGGCTTGCTTATGATGAATTGTTTACATATCAGCTAGCGCTAAAAACTTGCAAGAGGAAATCATATAAAAAAAAGGGAGCAAAGAATTCACAATATCCAATAAATATAAAAACAAGTCTTGAATGGATTATCGTTTCGATTAACAAATAATCAAGTCAGTTTAATAGGTGAGATTTCAGAGAGACAAAAATCTAAGTACCGTATATGTGTTTAAACCTCATATAGCTAAATTGAGTAAGTTCATGCCAAATAACGAAGCGGAAAGAGTTGCAGTAAATGTTGTAAAATCTCTTGTTTGCACGTAACTGTTCTTCAGTAATGCCATTATCCTTGATAAGCCTTATAAAACCATCTCCATTAACGTTAATTTTAATGTTATATTCTTTTTCTCCGGCATACCATTTTATAGTCATTTGATATGATCCATTAATCACTTCATAAACTCTTTTTCCGTTATCATTAATATGGCAACATGCTCCTCACAAAGGATAGATGATAAAGTAATGCTAATAATGAGGTAGTTAAGAAAAAGATTACATGAAAACGATATTTCGTGATTTATGATACAATAGCATATAAATCTGTAACTAAGGCTCTGACACAACTATAAGTGGGCTTCCAAATTTGATTCTCGCACTTTCGTTAGGAGCAACTTTACGACAAAATTAATTCAGGTTGTTGAAAACCCACGTTCCGGAAGCCACAACAACGGTTATGATGATGAAAATCATGATTATATCATACATCCGGGTGAACTTTTTAACAATAGGTTAGTTTATCGTTTTTATTGTATGTCTTCTCCTTACGACATCATATGAAATCATTTGCCAAGTTTTGTTGAGCAGTGCATGCCTTTTCCAGATATCAGATTGCATGTCATTTGGGCAAAGGCTCTTTTGGACAAGTTGCCAAGGCGTATGATACCATGGAGCAGCAGGATGTCGCAATAAAAATCATAAAAAATAAAAAACCATTCCATGATCAAGCTCAAATTGAAATTCGGTTACTTGAAATGATGAATAGTCAAGAATCTGAAAGCAAACATTACGTTGGTGTGTTATGTACCGGTTTTCTTAAATTTGAAAAATGTGGAACTAAAGATTTATCCTGAAATCCATTAGCGCCTTGGCACTGAAGCTTTACCCAGATATTCTGAAAACTCGTGGAATGAGAGAGAACATTGTTTTTCAAGTTTTTGCCTTCTCATCATTATATGAGCTTTTTCAGTTTGTGGGGAGAAATTTTTTTTTGCAAATGATGCTGAGAAATACATATGCATTTTTCATTACTATAATACTATAATTCAATGATTATTCCAATTTCAGTGAAACTGAAGACTCACTTTATGTGGCGTAATCACTTGTGCCTTGTTTTTGAACTTCTTTCATACAATTTGTATGATTTATTAAGAAATACAGATTTCCATGGTGTTTCGCTCAATCTCACAAGGAAATTTGGACAGCAGGTTTGTTTGTTTGCGTATGTTTGCTAAGTGAAAAATAAAAAGTCAACTTTTGATGGGTTTTTGTGACGAATTTAATGCTTTCAGTGAATGTAGTGATTTTTTCTGCTCATCACTCATAATCTTCGATTTTAAATCTGGCTAAATATCATTTCCTGAGTACCCTATATGTTATATGATTAGTCTGATGATGTACTGAATGATTTGAGGCGGAGGGCTTCATTTCATATTTCAGTATGTTGTATTGCGCTTCGAGTTCCAATTGTTTACCGACAATGGTAGATGAATTTTAGAATAGCTAATTCCTAAATGAATCAGGTCGAAGACAGGCAATTTTTTTGCAAATGCAATAAATTTTATCCCTTGATGACTACACACAATGTTCCTCATATGCAATGTCTTGTAGAACAAGTTTCCATATGATATAATATTGATACTCATTATACAGTGATAATAGTAATGAGCACTTCTTGATTTTTCGATTTTTCATCTTTCATTTTTTCGCTATATTTAACATCTATTTTGTTTCAGTTAGCCAGTACATTGATGTTTCTTTCATCGCCCCAACTGAATATTATACATTGTGATTTGAAACCTGAAAATGTTCTTCTGTGTAATCCAAAACGCTCTGCGATCAAAATAATAGATTTTGGCTCATCATGTCAGCTTGGTCATCGTATTTATCAATACATACAGTCAAGATTTTATCGATCACCTGAAATCCTGTTGGGCTTGCAGTACGACACAGCCATTGATATGTGGTCCCTTGGTATGAGGTTTCAGTTTCTGTCACATTTGTTTAAGATAGTTAATGTCCTGCACTTTGTTTTCTAGTGTAGTTAATTTTTTGTCGAAATGATGAGTGATAAAGTATTTTATAATTTTAATTTCTAACTCAAATTCAAGGTTCAAAGCCTCTTAAATTTTATCAATTTATAATGTGATTTGTGATTTGAAATAGAATTTTTTTCCTCTTTTTTTTTTTCTGTATTTTTGGTAATCTTAATTTCGTCCTCTTATTTCTTTAGTTCAGGATGTATACTGGTTGAAATGCACACTGGTGAAGCACTATTCGCTGGCACTTGTGAGCACGATCAAATGATGCGTATAATTGAGGTATTAGGTATGCCACCCAATCATATGATTGAAGCTGCACCGACAGAAAAACGAAACAAGTTTTTCGAGAAAGATGATGGTAAGTTTAGCTCAAATAGCGTTGAATCTTTTCATTGTTTCGATGTACAGTGCATCTTTCATTTTTTTTTTACAGATAATTATCAGCTAAACTAAATAATATTCCGGTTTTCATCATAATATTCTTGATGTTTCAAGTTTCGAACGTTGAATGTGGTTGTTCCGTATAGCTTCTCTTTGATGAGAATTCCTTGATTCGAAATCAAGAATCGACAGTTTTGAACACGAAATCTGAAACATTATTATTCAGCCCAAACATTAATTTGTCTGTCGAAGTAAATATTGAAAAGTTTCGTTAACTATCTACTAGTGGTTTTATTTCATCACGAGAAATGTGATCTTAGAGCGAATTTCTTAGGATGCGGCTTGGTTTTTACTGATTTCGTCATTCCGGTCATATTATATTCAGCGCCCAGGAAAATGGTAGTCGGTATGGAAAATGTTTTATGAATAAAGTGATGTCTCAGAATCTTGATGAACAGTTTCTTTTGTATAACATGAGACTCTTCATCACTTCATCTTAAGAAATAGACCTCTTTCTACTTGTGCCTGCTATGCTGTATTTTGAGGATTTATTCCATATATTGGCAATAGAATTGACAGTGATGCCATCCTTGAAGCAAGAGATTTTCACAAATCAGTTCGTTACAGCATCACTAAGTGATCAAAGAGATCCTTGTGGAATGAGAGATTTCAAACACTCGTTTTACGGATGACCGTTAATTGAGAACAGTGGTCTATTTTTAGATTCAAATAGTGAAACTGCGTAACTGCGTAGAATGACTATTGTTATCCAAAAAGTTTTCAAAAACCACGAACTGAAAATGATCAGAAACGAGCGGAATTACATGAATTGAAATTACATGATTTATTTTTCCCAGCTAGCACTTTAGTCGTTTTTCTTCTTAATATAGGTTCTTTTTTTTTTTTTTTTTTTTTCAGATGGGAATTATGTGTGTAAAGAATCGCGGGAAAATAAACGTTACCGTTCACCAGGATCACGCAAGTTGGCCGATATCATCGGTGTAGACACAGGTGGACCAGGAAGTCGACGTCTTGGCGAATGTGGTCATACGCCTGAAGAATATACGAAGTTCAAGGTTGCATTTGATGGAAATGTGCATATTTTGGATTTTCATGAAAGTTTTGTTACTGACATGGTCTGATAAATCTATTCATTAATCAGTACTTTTCAGGATCTCGTGGAACGAATGTTGACATTTGATCCACGGGAGCGTATTGGGCCATACGCTGCAGTTAGGCATCCTTTTTTCTCGCGCAGAACTGATGATTGTGGAAATATAGGTTCTGCTCTTGCTTCACATTCCAGAACCTTGCAGCAACAAGTTACTTTGTCCAATAATGTTCAGGTCAATACATCACGTACAGTAAGTTACAATATGTTTGGAGCAATTCAACCAATTTAAAAAAATTTTTAATTTTTTTGTCTTTTTAGCACTTTCAAGTGACGCAACCTCATTTTGTTGAGGAACACTCTCTCACTCAGATGGATTGCGCTGATTCTAACGCAGCTATAGCTCATCCGCAACACATACAGTTGCCGCAACTTAACCAGGTACTTTTGTGAATTTCTCGGAAATATTAGTAGCGAGTCTTGTCGATATAAATCATCTTTTTGCAGAGAATCATATAATTCAATACTTCGATGTTTCTCGGCATGTTTTCTAAGGCATTTAAATGATTTTTATTTTTTTAAGATCATAATCACAGAAGAATGCGATTGTTCTTATATCCTTCTGCAGTTTCAGGTTGTCGGTCAACCGAATAATTACCAACAACAAGCAGGATCAACAAATCAAAATTTATTTCAGTAGGTATTAATAATCTGGCAAGTAATGAGCGATCGACGAGTAACTCAGTTTGATTTTTACACGCTTTCAGTTGATTTTCAGAATTGCTCAACCTTTCGGTTTGTTACCTCAACAAATGCAGCAGGGACCGAATCAAAATCAACAGCAGCATCAGTCAAGCAACTCGAATATATCTAGCACGCAGCATCAATTACAAGCTCCTCCTCATTTTGTATCTAACTTGCAGAATTCAATTTGGACATCTCCTGAACAAGGCGATGATGCGCGCTATGGTCATCATTCTCAACCGCCGTCAAATCTTCAGTCATCCCAAAGGGTTAGATTTCATATTATGAATATGTCGCCATAAATGCCTTTAATTTTCTTAACATTTTTAAGGTGATGTGTTTCATCAAGTATACGTGGAAATTTCCTTCCTTGTTAAAATTCTCTGAGACCCAAATTTTACCATATCGCTTAATTTTTTGCCTATCATATAATGCATTCAGTTGTTGGATATGAATTCTTTTTTCTTGTAATTTCTCACATAACTCATGTTTTAGAATTCACTTCTGCCGCAAAGTCGCAACCTGAGCTTTGATGGGACGGTAGGTAATGGTCAAATATCACATCAGAGTCGTATCCAGTCCGCAACAAACGGTGCTAGAGCAAATCCGACATCAATCCTGTTTCCAAATAACTTCATGCAGCAAGTCCAGCAACAACAACATCAACAAACATTAGCACAGTCCGGTTTGGCATCAAATTCAACAACTAATAATTTTTCGTAATTGTTTTATTTTGTTCATTTTTATTTTTCCCTATTTCTGTTTTATTTTGTATATTTCGTACCATTTCAGTGCTTTCAAAAATTTTTATTGATTTTGAAACATTTTTACTGGTTCTTTTCTGTTTTAATTAATTGCAAACTTATGATTATTTTATTTTCTGTCTTCATATTTTTTTATTTCGTAATATTTTGCTTCTATATTTTTTATAACTGAATTTCGAAATCTTGACTTATTCAGATCATGCTTACTGAAATTAAAACGTTCCTGTTTACAAAATTTCTTCTGGAGTTTGTTATTGTATTTATCCATTGTTTAGCGTTGCGCAATTATCGCAGTTTGTTTATCATCTTATCCATTTGTTATTTTGAACTATATTAGTTATGGGGTGTCATCGATGAACTTTTTGATAGTTGATGCATATGCATATCGATTTATGTTGCTCTTTTGATTAACAAATTTACATGCATGATTTTCGAATCACTAATTTCAGTTTGTTTATACTTATAATCTAATCTTTTTCTTTTTTTTTTTTTTTTTTTGAGATAGAAAATATGTGTGCATATATGTTAGACTTGACATTTTTCTTCATAAAGTTGAAATGCTGTAAATTTCCGTTTAACTGTTATGGGCAAGGCAAGATTATCCCTGTGTCAGTTTACTTTTTGTATCAGTTTTGACTTTTTTTGGAGCCCGATTGTATATACCATTTCATCTATTCGATCGCTCCTCATGTTACATTACTGTGGTCGACTTTTGTTGTAACGAATTTTCCTCCGGAGTTTAGCTGTGTTTTTTTGACAAGTTTAAAATATGCGCTTGCTTAATTAGTGAGTAGGCTTATGATGTGCGCATATGTATACGCATATATACATATATATATAGTGTGATGATTGATGACTATACATAACAATCTATATATGATACTTACTGATTAAAAATCCTGTCTATTCTTGAAGAAATGAAACATTTCCAGAGAAATCTGCAGGACATTTTTGCTGTGTAAAATTTCTTCAAGTTGCAAAGAGAATCGGTTATCAGGAAATAATGTTCGATTGTTACTCTGATAAGTTACATTTACTGGCATTTTGTTACTCTGACTGTGTTTTTAGGTGCTTAATTGTTAGCCGTATTTTTTGTAATTGTTCACTTGTATATGCGGCTATTTGATAATTTTGCGTAGTTTTCCTGTATTTTGTGAAGTCATCATTCTTGCTAATCTTCCGCCGTTCTCTTTTCCTGAAAACCTGCCATTTAAATGGTCTATAGAATTCATTGGCTTCTCCTGAATCTGTATTTCCTTCCGCAATTTCATGCATAACTGATTTCCATTTTATTGCTAAATAGCTCACATCATTAAAATGTTGTCATAACCAGAATCGGGGGTACGCGTGATTTTTATGGAAAATTTGAATAAAATCTGCGAAAATTAGGGGCGCTTATTTCTCCACGTTTTCAGGCTTTAGTTGTGTGAATATCTTTGACCTTGTATTGTAAAACATAAGATTAAATGTTTCAAATTAGAGGAGGTTTTGAGTGTTCATTTCGCACTATTCAGCAAAGTCTTCAACGATGAAATGTTACATTGACAACTATTTGGGCAAACTGTAGAGGAGCAAGTTTTTGCCAATTTTCGAAGATGTGGAAATTGATAGATAGTATGGGTTATCTGTCGGTACTTGATAAGGATTCTTTATGAACGGCGCGTAGTCCAGTGTCATTGTACATAGGGAATCTATATGTGGGTTTCATTGATGCATTGTTCCTCGATCATTAAGATGTTATGAACTCATTCGATTTCTGCTCAAAATCTGTTTTTTGTTATTTAAGGAAGGTTTGTTTGTTTCCTCGCTGAAAAGAATAATTATTTAATGATCAATTGGATAGGAAAATTAGCCTTTTTGATTAGATTTTGCCATAGTTCAGGATGAGTAATTGATGTAAATATAAATGGTGACAGTCTGAGTTATGACAGCAAACTCATAACGTATTATCAATCCGTTGAACTTTTCTTCTGGTGATTCTATCCGTTATTGTGGAATACAACTGTTTGGATTTTTGACATCATCAATTTGAACAGGTTATCACTTTTTTAGTGAGATTAAAATGCGATGAGTCGTACCTTCTGTGTCCTGCGGTGCTAGTTTGCTTTTTCAATTCAACTGACGAGTAGAATAAGAAAGGCCATTTTCGCCTTTTTATGAGGAAGTCAACATACAAAAAAAGTTATATGGTGTAAAAATGAGCATGACCTTATGAAGACAAATTATAAAAATCTTGTGATTTGTCAAAAAAAAAAAAAAAAAAGAAATTAAAACAGGTGGAAAAAAATTATCATCTATTTTTGCTGTTGAACATTGAAAAGATAGAACTACGAAATGGCATACTTAATAGATGTGAATTGGATTATTCAAGAAGTTATCGCTAAATGTTTATGCAATTCTGTAACCGGACTTTTATTAGAATCTCGAGAGAAAAAGAATTACTTGGCTGTTTTGAAAACAAAAGTGCTAGAAATACACGAGAAAATGTTTAAGCCGTAAAGCCGTATAAAATGGAAAAATTTTTCACTGGCAGTTTGTGAACAACCAAAGTTATGAAAAATGAATGATCTTATTATAATTGTTTTCCATATGTCAAAGCCATTGAGACAGGAAACTAAATTTACCACAGCTGCTTTGACATTTGGAAATTCGATTATCTTCTGAAACGGTTTTCATTATTTAGGAAATGATCCCACAAATTCAATAATTTTGCAATCACACGAAAATTGAAACTTCCCATCAGCAAAAACTTATTAGAATTATCCCTTTACTTTCGATCTCTGATTATTGTAAATAATGAATTAAGTTTTTATCAAGTATTTAAACTAACATTTTTCTTTGCGAGGCAGCAATGACTTTTTAGGCGTTATGCCTGCTCCAGTAAATATTTTTGCTAATTCACCGCTCATTTCTTTCCGTTTAACTGTATCAAAACCACCAATAAACTTTCCATTGACATATAGCTGTGGTACCGTTCGAATACCACCACTCTTACGTTTGAGATAATCCTGCAAAAAAGTACGCAACTGTAGTAGTCAGCGAGTATCAACTTTCCAGCAAGTAGCCAATTTAAAAGTTTTATGCAATAGCGTAAAATCATTTTTTTAATGGTTTCAAATATGAAGCAATATGGATCTTATTTGAACAACGGTCTAGAGTTTGTATGATAGGATGAAGTTTTCAAGCGGATAATCTCAGTACTTTGCTCAGAATTAAGTTTTCATATCGATTTGGGATGATTTAATCTCAAGATGTTATTTACATACCAATGGCAGATGTGATTTTATAGTAATGATCTAGCTAGTGGGATATCAAATCAATGATTTTTCCGAATGAAATCTTATTTGGAAATTCAGGAAAACTACATCCACTTTAAATGAATCCCATCATAAAGACATAACAAAAGATAAAAAGTTATAGAAAACTAATACATTTTTAAATGCTTGCACTGAACTTATGTTAGGATATTAGAACAACTGAGGACGGCAAAACATGGCAAAAGATATTTCAATTAATAAAAAACTTAAAACGAAATTTCAGAGTTTAAGCACAAGGTAATATTATATTTTACATTTTGAAGTTCTTCGTTTTTTTCTGATTATTATATTTGTATTTGAAGTTCTTCGTTACTTTTTTAATAAAGTTAAAATTCATGCTTGTTTTATAATTCTGCTTATAAAAAGACGGCAAAAGTTTTGCAAACCTAGTAAACTTTGATTTTTCAGTTTATGAATTCAGCAATTTTGGAGAATTTCTTAAAGTTTTCGTAAACTTCTACGTTCATTTTAAAAATATAAATAGTAATGTATATTTTTTTCTGATACGTTGTAATGACAAATGTTCTTATAATATTATTTTTTGCTTCCTATTCACAAACTGCAATGATCATAGCTGTCAAGAAAAATAGAGTTTAGTTTCAGAACAGGCATCTTAAACTATTTTCAATTATGTGTATCATAAAATACTTGCATTATATTGGTTTCTTGTTTTCTTATTCAAAACAACAACTACGAAATATTATTTTCGCATCCAAATTTTTGATATTTCATTCATGAAAGTGAGTTTTTAAAAGTTTTCTGCACAATGAAGAGTATGTTGCCCGTTATGAAACTCACAATATGACATGACTGCAAGAAAAAGATCCTGCTGATTAGGGTAAGATTATGCATGAGTTAATATTATTATGTTAAAGGCATATCATCGAATCATTGTGACAAAGCGATTATTTGCTTTGAATCCGACTTGATTTTTCCATAAAGTGGAAACTTGGGTGAGATTTCAATTCCATACAAATTGAACCTGGAAATTTATTAATGATCCTAACATACGCTTAGAAGTTTTAAATATATTCATTTACACATCACCAGTGCAGGAATATTCTATTATTTATGAACTCTTTAACAACAATCGATAGCTGCTGTTAAGTACCATTACTTCATTTTACATCTCTGTCCATTTTGATTCATGAAGCACCGTACTTTCGATTGAAATGTGATCAGTAATAGTTAACCAGCGCGTAATTTTCAGAACATATAACAGTTTTTCGAAAGTTCTTTTTTGATTTAACTTTTTTAATAATTGGTTTTTATTAGATTAATGATGAAACATAGTATTATAATGCACTTATTACGGTTACGGCATGCATGCAACTCTTTTTCCAAAGAAGTGAAGTGATAAAATGAAGAGGAAACAACATGAACAAAAAACTGATCAGAATCAAACCTGTATAGGTACTAGTAGTCAGCAAATTATCCTACATTCTATACTAAAATGTCAACTGCCATCCGATGAGAAATGATTTTCTTTATAATTTAACGATTGTTTTGCCTTAAATATTCTAACAAATCAAATTTTTTTATTTATAGTGAGAAATGATGAGTAAGAAAAGCACAGCAGTTACCTTTAGGAAAATAATATCCATGTAAGTCAACTAGAATGAATCGCTTTCAAATGAATTAGAATTTTTTTCAGCTCGTCAGGGGAACATCATTAATGACGGTGATTTAAACAGTTTGACATATTTGTTGCTAAAAATATTCTTCAAAAAGATGCTTGTGTAAATGCCTAAAGACCCAGTGCTTCTTTTTGGGGAACAAATGATTTAGTTTTACAAGATTCAAATTTACGAAAATTCTTTTCTTGAAGCATAGAATTTACCTGCATTTCATGCATTTCGGATTGAAGATTAAGCTCCATAACTATCTGGTCCTTGATATTGTAGTTTTCTATTAAGTTCTTCATTCTAACACTGTATGGACAATAAGTTTTCGAAAAAATCACCACTTGATGATTTCGTATTATCCTCTCCATATACCCTTCTACATTATATGAGCGATTTCCACTGACTCGATGAAACTGTAACTAAAACTGACTTATAATTTATCAAACACCATCCAATTCCTATTTAATGGTAAAAAAATTATCGAATGAATTCAAATTTTTGACTGGTATCTACTCGTAGACCATCAAAAACTCTGGCAGCAATTAAAAAATTCAAGTTGCTGTGGAAAAAATTCGAATTCTCATTTTTACATAATTATAATACTAAGAATTTCATCTCTTCAATATTAAAATAATTCTGAAGGAAATGAATAGAAATTCTGATTTTTACGCTATGATTGCCTGTGAAGAATTTATCGCAAGTAAATTAATAATATTTATTATTTAGAATCTCAAAATAAACGTTTTTTTCATTTTGTTGAAGAAAATTCTTTTCGAATCCTTATAATAATATTTCTCTTTCAAATTCTAGTCTCACATGTAAATTCTGACCTTGCAATGAATACTAAATTCGCATTTTTTAATAATAATTTTATGAATATTCAAATCATTACCAGCATCAAGAAAGTTGACAGGAAAAATTGTGAGTGCATTATCATTTGGAAACATATGATAATGCTAAATATATATGTGTTTCTATATATATATATATGATAATGCAAAAGCAAATCCAAACTTGAGATGAAATTAAATAATATTTCACTACAAGAATATGCAGCGTTCAATCAGTTGATGCATTCAACAAAATACCGTCATTTATCATAAGGCTGATATACTGTTGTATCCGACGTACAGGAAATTCCGTGATACCACAGTTCTGCACTGAATAACATAATTGATTCTTATGATACTACATCTGATTCTTGAATCATGGAACATTTTAATTGCGCGCCATTTTAAAACATTTTATAAATGTTAGCAGAATTAATTGATTCAAATCAAAAAACTAAGGATATCTGTCAGAAGTTTGTGTAATAGTTAGGAGACCGCAAATGATGCAGTGATTGCAGCGTGCAACAGGTATGGCAGCAGAGTTCATTGCAACTACAGCAGCATTGCTTATATCTGCAGATGTTACTATGTCAATTTGAATGTTTCATCCATTTGACTGTCTCAGAGAATTCGAAAATTTTTATCGCATAAATTTATGTGGAACAATAATGAAAGAAGGGTTGAAAGTTGTGTGATGCGTTTGTGTGTGGTGCTTGTATGCAGTGAAGAGAAAATGAAATGAAACTGAACATTGTGCGAAAAAGTAGTACTGCATATTGCAACTGCATCATCATGCAAGTGAATCGGTGCAAACTGGCACAATTAGAAGTATGAAAACGAGAAGCATCAGTGGACCCGGATGGAGCAACTTGAACTACAAACGAATAGACGACGACAAAAGTTGCGAAGTGTACGGAAGGAAAAAGGGTAAGAGAAAGTCGTTTTTGCGATCCATCCGGCTTCTTGTATTTCTCGCTACTCAATCACCGACATTCAATATCAGTCATTATCATTAGCCAATTTTTCGAATCATTATCATCCTTAACCAAATGTCTCAGTTTGATCTTTTAGATTGTATGCTTCTCTGCACATTTCCATCCCTAATGTATTTGAACTGGTTATTTTACTGCAAAGTTTTCTGCAAATGAAAAGGAAAGTTCATTCGTAAATTATTTTATTCGAAATAACTTATAGGGGTGGCAAACGTTAATGAGACAGAGGGGGAAGTTCTCAATTTCGAAAAAAAAGCATTGCATCAAAATCAATGAAATGTGTTGAGTGTTTGTTCCACACAAATTTATGAAATAGAATATTTCCGATTTGTCTGAAACAGTTGAACAGATTAAACATTCAGATTGATATAATAACTTCTGCCGAAATAATTGGTAGTTTTGTCCGGAAGAAACTGATATAAACAAAAAAAAGAGAGATAAATATGACAATACAAAAAAAAAAGTTTCTCGGTTTTTTTTTCTCTCACTGACTTCAGCTTTAAAGTTTTTTCCTGCTTTAAAGATTGCAAAAAAAATTTTTTTTTCATTTGATTAAAATTGGGGAAGAAAACACGGAATTAATTCTTCCTGTTCCTTTTTCTTCCCATTCAAAAATCTTCATTTATATTATTATAAATTTATCACTAACTGTGCGTCTCAATAATAAGCCAACTTTCACAATTGGAAAGCATTCGGTAATTTTTCTCTGAACATTTCTTATTAATGGCATTGCAGAATTATTTTAAAAATCCCAATCTACAGAGAATTTAATTCTCAGCAAATATTGTCTAAATATTCTAATTTATAACCTGAAATCAAAAAGGAACAATTGCTAACGAGAGTAAACCTCAAATTTGGTTATGACATGCAAACTGAATTGAAATTTCTAACAGAATTTCTGAATTTTTGATATTGTTTGCTATTCAGATTCATTAATTTAGCGACCATAACTTTGACTTTAAATTTTAATGATTATACTCATTCTCATATCTAAAATAAAATCTCCAATCATTTCTTTCCTTTATGGGAATTTCAAAAAGTGCTAATTCAGAACATTTGGGGTTATGATTATGTGGACTATTTTTCAATAAAGATGCGTATGACAAAACTAAATCCATGTAGAATAAATGCGCTGCATTTTCTTAATAGAGTATCATTAACAAATATTAAACGAAAGAAAGCTAAAAAAATTGAAAGAAGAGAAGGAAGATCAAAAAGTAATATTGAACATTAAACGAAAAAAGTTTTCCTGCTAGCTAGAAATTAAATGTTTCAAGCTTTTTTAAAAAAGTGACGAAATGACATTTTAGATTAATGCCAAAATTTTAAATTGTTTCACTGCATTTCGGACATGATAGAGCAAGCCTTGAGATGCTACATAAATTACCATAGAGCAAGCCTTCAAAAACAAATCGTATTCCTTCCTCTATTTCACATAACCAAAAAATGTTATAATAGATAGCTGACATCAATATCAAGGCATCCTTTATTGTACAGATATCAAATTTTGCCTTTTGAAAGGTATTTAATAGGAGAAGTTATTTTTGCACAATAAACTTCTTTATTTTCCATCCCATCTTGCTGCATTGTAATTTTTTTTTATGTAGATATTACAATGCATTTATTCGAAATTAATTTGCAAAAAAAAGAAAAAAGGTTATGGATAGAATGAAACAAAAAGCGGAAAGCAATAAATCAAGTTTTCATACATCGTACGCGAGACAGAAAAAGAAAATACCTATTTTTTAAAAAGCTAGAATAAAATCTTTTTTGTTTATATGAAATACCGCATGATTGCCTTCTAATTTACGAAAAGTCCTACAATAAGCGTGCGTTTAAATAGAATATCAATAAATGAATCTCACAATATTCTTCCTTCATTTTCAATAAATTATTAAAATCAAAATTCAAATCGATGCAAAATATTTTTTGCTCACATCTAAAGCATATAATATGGAACTGATGGAGGTAAGTAAAAGAAAACGACACGTTAATGAGAAGATTCTGGGTCATTCATGAACGCCGGATATGACAGTATTATGACCAATCAAGATCAAGAAGGCGGAATCAGAACTTCTATTATTTGAAAAAAGTCTATCACTAATCCAAATCTGTCGAATTTTAATCCAAGTTTAAAAAATCAAAAATTATTATTCTCACTTATTGCTCAGCTATTCTGTTTCGAATAGCTTTGCCTATTAACTCTAGAGGAAAACCGATTAAATAAGCTGTTGAAAAAAATAATTTTACCAAAATTGTATTATTTCGACCCAAATAATGAAAACTGTTTGAATTATCTGATGAATTTTTCGCATGGCAGATGCAATGCAGTCATATTAAATTGTCAAAAAAAGTCTTCAAAAAAAAAATTCAAGCAAATTCATTGCAGACTGTACTCATATTCTCAACCGCTGCATTAATTTTCTGTCTCGTTCTTTGTTGCAAGTAGTCATGAAGCTAATTTCGATATTAAAAAATTTATATTCGTCATTTCAAACTTTTAAACCCAAAAATCTCGGAATCCAAAATTTTTCTGATTGATTCTGTACTTCAATCTATAAAGTTTAGAAATTGATGCATTTCCTGATTATTAGAAATTTGATAGCTCAAAAGGAAGCATCTAAATTTTTGCTTCACAGAATCTTAAAACTAAAAATCAATGTAAAAGAGAATTCTATTTGATTCGTCCGAAATTTCTTTTCAAATATGCAAGAATTTCATATAACCCATGGATTCATCAAAATGCCTTTTTTAAGCCTTTGCAAATCATTCTGCTTGAATAGAAATAGATTCACTTGATTAGTTGATTACTTTTTTATTTCAATAATAACAGATTCTAATGAGCATATGCAATCAAAATGAAATTTTTTTTAGGATTTGCAATGTAGCCACATTTGCTAGAAATCAAATTTAATCTGTTTCTCACTTTTAAATTTCTCAAAATTAAATTATTTACGCTGAAGTAAACTCCGTCTTATTTTGCAACGTTCAGTCTGAGAAAAATGTTTGCAATGTCAAATTTTCGCAGGAAAAAGTCGAAAAATCCTTTTTTCACTGAGTGATTTGTATTCAACTGTCCTCCTCTTTCATCTATGATATGCGTACTACCTCGACTTTAGATCAGATTAGCATGTTTGTTTGGACTTCTTATTTGACTTTTTTCTTGCTACTGTTATCTGTTCTGATTTTGGCCAATTCTTTGCTGTATTTATTGATTGGTAGTAATTTTAATTCTTCTTTTTCTGGCACTGAAAAAGGGAGTAACCCTTTGCTATATCAACATTTGTTTCCATTATTCCATTGTATTGATATAAGTTTTTAGTTTTTCAACAGAAACGTGTCATTCCCAGCTTTAGATTGACTTTCGTTAAGATTAAATGAATAGTTGAAAAATTTTTTCATTACTGTCCCTTCTCATAAAGAATATTCATTTTTAAATTTACTTGATGTTCCATTGTTAAATTGGAAGTTTGCAAAATTTACAAAACTTTGATCGGTGTGATTCTATTGAAAATCATATTTTCTGGAGTTTGCTTTGATGTCTTTTCTCTAGTTTTATTCTATACTTCGTTCATTTCTATCATTAGTTCATTAAGCTTGTGTATTTCTGCAGTCTTTCCACATTCCTTCCTTCTGCAGGCAGAAATTTATTCTATCTTGCTAGGTTGAGGCAACTACGCTTAAATCATATAATATGTACAGGAATATTTTTTAATTCTCAATAAATTCTGTTAAGTTTGCCAATAAATAAAAAACCAACTTTTTCTTTTTCTTTTTTTTTGCATCAACAAAGCGGAAGAATAGAATCCTTTGCTTTGAACATAAATTTTCCTACACTATATAGGAACTTTTCGTAATATTAGAGATAATTCAATAGAAATCAGCAACAGTTTAAAAGCAGTGAGGAACAAAACAATACCCTTAGCGGCGAAATTGTAAACAAAATTTCGTCTCCACAAGGAATGTCAGATTTAGAAATAACAAAAGTTTCAGCATGTTTGTTAATGTGAATCGGAAAGCTTCACATGAATAATCATAAAAATATGCCACCAATATATCGATCTTTGATTATAAATGAACAAAACAAAATCCACTTAACAACGAATGATTTTATGACGAATTTTTAGAAGCCTTTGATATTCTAATAAAAAATGGGAAACTTTTTCCAACATAGAATTATAAGGAGTGATGTAACTAACGTCCTGATTATTTCCTTGTTTTTTACTTCCTGATCATCAATCATCCAAGTACCGAATATTGTTTTCTTTCTTATAGAGCAGCATTGATTAATCGCATGTTGAAATTGCGACTAACGACAGCAATATTAGCTAACATTCATCGACAAACTTAAGAAATATCAAATGGGAGATGAAAATTCGTTTGCTCTTTGTCCACATTGTCACCGATTATTCACTATAATGGTAAAATGAAAAAAAAAAAACATACAAAAATTCATATTATTCGGTTAAATGAAAATTTGATTCAATGTTCATTACAGATCAAGCAAGAAGAAATTCGTTTGTCATTTTTGTGATCGTGGATAAATTCACAATACAAGCACACCGTAGTAAATTGCATAAAAAAATAATGTACAGGAGATCTGCACATGTTTTAATAAATTTGAAATTTAATAATTGTTTGACCGTTTCACATCTTTAATATTATTACCATTACAATGTAATAGCTGACGCTATAATTCTATTGTGATATTGCATTTCTGACTTATTTTTCCTTCATTTACTTTACTAGTCCATATTTTTCGTAAAAAAAGCATAAACATATTGGCTGACGGCGATATGTGAAGATTAGAATGCAGCAAAAAGGATTGCTAAAGAAATTTCATTCAATGGTCCAAGAATATTAGTTGGTATGTACTATGAATTATATACTATGAGCTGGTACCTACTATTTAAATTCAGTAATGTTCATTTAGTCATTCTTATATGTGCAAATTCATTTATTCAATTCAAGAAATCAACGAAAATTTATATTAATTAAAAGAAAAGATTTTAAAAAAATTTCTTTTTTTTGTGTTAAAGAATACTAATGAAACAGGATTTATCTTTTTGAATACTTTTATCGTGTCTGGAGCAAATAATAATTATTTAATGTTTCCTCAACAGAAAATGTTGGACATCATCGAGGATTTATATGTTTTGTCAAATGAGAATTAACTTCAATAAAATTGTTGGTATCATAAATTAGAGAACGTTATTTGTCAATATGTCCAATGAAATAACCTTGATTCCACAAACATTTGCAATTTTTCATTCTTCAATTCTAAAAATTGAAGTATAATAAATCTGCAAACATTTACAAAAAAGTGAACTAGTAAGATGTTTAATTTTACCAATACTTCCTTCCTGACCAAAAGTGAGAAAATCTTTTAAAGTAATCAAAAGACTGATCAAATTGTCCATGATTTGTTATCACCCGATCTTAACTGGCTTCTATAGGAATCAAGTGACTATAAATAATTGGTAAGATCGATGAATGATTTAATGAAACCAACAATTTTCTTTTTTTGTGAAAAAAAAAGCAAAGTCATACCTACTCCTGGCGATCTGAACTGAAGAAAAAGATGGCAATTCATACAACAAGTCGACGTCGCTAATGCATTTATTGAACAGATTATTCAAACATGTGACTGTAAAAAACGATGAAAAAAGAAGTTCAGCTAGTGTTAAAAATTCTGAATGAAACATCAGATATACAGATGGATATGCTATCATCATTATCATCATCAAAAATCATTCGATAGCAACGATTCTTGAGATTGCATCGCTAGAATAATCTTCAGTTCTATCGCTTTTTCTTGCTCTATTGTTCGGCAATTCTTTTTGGATTGATGTAAAACTTTCTTCAGTTTGTCGGTCCCTATAACTGCCAATATTCTTGTATTTTTACTTTTGTCGCGAAAACAATATTGCGGGATTCGTTCGAAAAAGCTAAGTGAATAATATAAGCGGAGAGTAATTCTGAACAATACCAGTGACAGATCGATCATTCATCGCCAGACAATACTAAACGCCATCAATAGAAATTTTGAAGTTCATGGGATTATTATGATGTCCCCTTAACGATATGGAGAAGTGGGTGATTCAGAAATCGCTTCAAATCAAGGAATTACAATTGAGAAATTTAACTGAAATAACAAAAATAGTGAATCTTCAAGAAATAATTTAATTGCATCCTTTACCAATCAACAATCAATCAATAAACATTCCTCGATTATCTTGTTGCATTTGTACCGAAGCGCCAACAGAGCCACAATTAAACATTTGCAAGAGAAGATTGGATCCACAAAGATCTCGTTCCTTCTCTCTTGATGAAGTAATCTCCGAGCTTTCAAGAAACAATGCTTCTGACAAACAACTTTATCATACGTCAGAAATTCTTCGTCCTCTAGTTCGAAAGAAAAGAATGATATTGATAGGGAGAGTACAAGAAAAGATTTGAAATAGTACAGCTGATAGGTTAGCAGAAAGTAACAAATACAATGATTTGGAGTGATATAAATCTTAACAAGGACTGCGAAATGTCTTATCAGAGATTGAGAAAATTTATAAATAGCATATCAACAGACGATAGTAGCATAGAGAATGGACTGGAAGGACAAGAAAGCTGAAAAAACGTCAGATAATGATGGAAAATAGACAAAAAAGTAGTAAGTACATCTGAAAAGCAAGCACACTACGGAACATACAAATAGATGGGTCCTGGAACGATGTTCATTTTCCTGTATTTAGAATGTTTTTGGAATGGGTTCGTGTTTTATCTAACGTTTCGAATTTACTAACTTAGAGATTAGGTGTGTGGGTATCCAGTGTCATCTAAATTGGTGTCCAAACTAAGGTCTCGAAAAAAAAGATGTCCAAACTAGAGTTTCGAAAATTTGAAGTTAGTTTTGATGGCATCATTAACTTTGTAGTGGATACATTATCAAGCACATTGCGTATTTTTATGTCATTTGATTAATTCGTTGTAAGTTGTACACCAAATGTAGACATCATTTTAGACAGTTGAATTGACATGAACTGAAGCAAAAGTAGCATATATTGTAAATATTACCTGCTTCACAACATGAATATACTAGCCGACCTCCTTTGTTTTACCATGATTTTGTATTAATATAGCTCACTTTGCATTTCAAACAAAAATTGAAATCATTATTTGAAATAAGTATAGTCTGACATATAAAATTACCTTAATGTTTATTGTTAGCTTTTTTGCTACTAAATGTGCGAAGTCGAAGTGTTGTAATTTATTACTTTGGAGCAAATTAATTGAAACATAAAAAATACACAAAAATATTAAATATTTTTATCCGAGAATATTCGAACTAAATTTCGAAACTAACCAACTTTTCCGAACTAAAAAAATTAGCTAATTTTATTGCAGGCTACTATTTTTGGCGATGCATTATTCTCTGATTTTGTCTGTTACCTCAGCTAAAACTAATTTCTTTCCAGAATCCCCGCACTTTCTACAATTGCTGAAGCTGTGAAGAATTTCGTCTTGCTGATTGCCTTTTTTTTCATCAACAGATTTTCGGTTTTATATTCCAAATAATATGAAACCTGTATAAAATGGAGCAATCAAAACAGCCAGAAGAATATTACGCTGTACATATTCCGTCACCTGAAGGCGCTGGTGAAGGCGCTGTATTCGCGACTCTGAGGGAAGCATCCAGTTTTGCGAATACTCCAGAGAGTAAAGCAAAGGGTTAGGTATACATGATATATCATTTGGAGTATCAAAATTTAACTTTAGAAGGAACAATAACTTGAATATCAAGCATAAACTCTTTGTGCATTCTTCAGGTGCTCGTTTCAAGCGCTTTCAAAGTCCGGATGACGCAAAAAATTACGCCGAAAATGGTGATATGTTTTGCAGAAGCCCGGAAATATCAATTAAAAGTGAACCCACAGGAGAGCCAGGTTCATCTTTCCCGTCTGTTTCCCGAATTATGTTCAATCGTTTGAAAAAGGCAATCGAATCAAAGGTACATGGTTATGTGTCGCATGAATCGAAGAATAAGAGAATTACACCGTCGACAGTTTCTTTTACGGTCTTTTGTTTAATCTCATTTTCTGTTGTTTTCTATTTTTGAAAAAAAGTTATATTTAGGACGACGAATTATTCCTGGATATGGCTTTGCAGAATCCTCGTTATCTAATCAATATCGGAAGTGACACACCAACAATCGTAGTCGAAGGTTTTCGTTACAATGCTATGCATCTGGCTGCTAAAGTTGGCAATTTACATGTTGCTAAATACATTCTGCATCTTATCTGCGATAGTGAAGCATTACTTGCTTTATATGGTTTGTGAATGCATTCAAAAATTTTTTGGATTTTTTTTTTTTTTAATTTGTCGGTAGATTTATTTTAATTCACTTACTCTTTCGAAAGCTTACTGGCAAAAAATGAGAAGTCGCGTAGGCCAGATGCTTACCCATAAATCATAAAAAGTAGATATCATCTTTTATGTTTTCATAACAGATAAAAATTTGATGTTTGAGGGACATCAGAAGATGATGTTAGGATGCGCTCGCGTATACTTCTTGATTGTTACCTTAACATGCCGGACAAAGGTTCACACGATACACCATTACATTTTGCATCTAAATTCGGGCACTATTCTCTTGTTGAATTATTTCTGAGTTACAACATATGCCAGAAAAATCCCATTAACAAGTAAGCTGATATAAATTTTGTCTTAAATGATTCAGTTTGTTTCCCAATTTTATTTATTATCGAAGAGAAAAAAACTTTAGATGGTATTTTATATAGACTTTAAAAATGATAAGATTTAAAATTTGATTTTTCGAAACTTTCATACAAAAATTGATTCTTTTTTGAAATCCTAATTTTTTGAAATTTTCATGCAAAAAAAAGTTCGAAAATTTAGAATGGGTTTTACTCCTGCTCAAATTTGTTGCACAAGATATGTTGGCTGTGATAAGGAAGATCTCTATGCTGCAATGATGCCACTTTTCCATTCTTTCTTCACTGCACTTTATCGTCCAACGGATAATTATTATTCAATAACTATCCAGCTTCTAGGTATAGTTTTCGAAATTTTGATGTCACTTTTTCAATTTATATCAAAACATCATCCATATTGCCTTAGAATGCTGATATCCTTTCTCTAACAACGAGGATAATGTATCCTGTATTGTTAGATTGCGAGTAATAAATGATAATATTCTTTCGTTCCAAATGATATTACACGTACTGCAGTCTTTGCTTTACAGAACAAGTACCGGCTAATACACTTCCAAATGATACACCCAGATCTCCCACATGCATGTCAGCCTTGGAAGTATGTGAGCTTGCAGCTTACGCTGGTAATTTTTGTTGAGATTCGAATGTTTTTTTGTGTGTTTTTTAATAATTTTGTTGTCAAGATAAATTAGCAAAAGTATCGTTCTTGTACATTTTATTAATCAATAGGATAAACAAGATTTTGTACGGATCATAAAATAGTGAGAATTTAGTCAAATTTAAGAGGTCCAAGCAGCAAGGCACAGACAATAAATTGTTGCTATCTTTGGATTTGTTTGCTGAAAATTTGTATTTCAGTCATCTTTATATATTAGATTTTTAATATATTTCCATGAAAAATTGTTTAAGGACCGTTCGCTGATAGAGCTTTGGCACAGAAATTTTATGAAACATGGAAAATTGAAGAAAAAGATTGTCGTAGATCGCATCCTCGGAAAGGTGCTGAACGTATTGGACGACGTCTTGCTAATGAATATAAAATAACTTGGATGGAGCGCTGGAGTTTTTGCAATAAACTGCTTGATTTTCAGTCATATTCAGGTTTATTTTACTCTGTCCCAATCAAGTTATGTTTTTGTTCTCTAAAAGAAATGAACCGTTAAAAAAGAATCGTTTAAAGCGTTAAATAAAATACAACGAATTCTTTCAAAATAGGAAGGTTTGGCGGAAGCTTCATATAATGAACAAAAATATGATTCCTGTTTTGAAATCTTGATTTATACTATTCATTGTTGCAGGACTGGAGGAGTTAAATCGCTATCTTGTGCATATCAGATTGAATTCATCGATTCCTTCAGTTCGCACCGTGAATTTCGACGACGATAACGATTGTTCTATTTTTGCAGATGCCTCCGATACCATATTTGTAGAGGATCAAAGGAATGGAATTAATGCAGCTGAGACTGATGATTCGCATAGCTCATCATTTAGTGAAATAATAAACAAGCAAGTTTTTCATTTTACGACAATTTCCATTTTCTATATAATCCTGAAACAGAAACATTTTATATATTTATATTTGTTTCATTTTTAGCTAACATATGTACTTCTCTCCTCAAAATAAAGAAAGATTGATCTGGCACATTTAATTAATACTGATATTTCGCTTCTCAAAATAAAAAACGATAAACTTAGTCCTTACTTTGTTTTTTCCTTTTATTTTATTTCAAAATTTACATAAGTCAAAAAACACATTGTATATAACTGCATAGATTTCTTTTGGTAAAGCATTTCATTTAATACTTATAGCGGGTCAGCCGTGAATGCGAACAGTAACAACTTGTGTCGGTAGTTCAATTTTCTTTTTATTATGTTCACGTCTGCATGTTTTAACCTGTTTTGCTTTCTTTATAGATCAAATTTAAACTAAATTCATTTTAGTTGAGTATGAATTTACTGAATTTGATTTCAGTTTTCAAATTGATAGCATTCATCGTTTTAGAAAACTCCTGACATCCTTTTGAAAACAGATATAGTTGCTTTCAATCTTTACTCTTTCTTCTCCTATCAATTGTTACTTACACTTCCATCTACACTTTTCATATCCATACATAGATTCAGAAAATTTTCGATCCAGAATTATTGTTTTGTTAGTGCGGAATAATTTATTCGGAAGTTCTGTAAAATTGAGAAGTTTTATTTGCGTTCCGTTTACCGCAAACATCTGCTTTTAGGAACTATTTCCCGGAACTAATCTGTAGTGTTTGCTTTTTCTTTTCCTTTTTCTTTTCAATTTTTATGCCTTGCAGACTTCTTTGCTTTATATATTAAGATTAGAATACTGAAACATTTTAAAAGAACTCAACTCAATTGTAGGTTAGCAAGTCTTCATTTGGATGCATCATCATCATCATCATCTGACGTATTTCTGGATTCAGGCAACCTTGCATCGAAAGACGATGCTCTTTCCGTAAAAAATCCTTCGGATTCCGGATCTTTAGAGTCGATTGTTGTCGCCTCAGATGTTCAGTATGATCAGGCCATCAATAATGACGAAGGAAGTGATTCTATTGATTTCGATTATTATACACCACCATCCTCACCGGAGCCAGTTTATATCTATGAAGGAATCCCATCGAAGGATGATGAAGAACTAATAATTGCGCTCTCTCTGGTAAGTTGTTGTACACAGTAAGTATGCAAAAAAAATATAGTATGAAAGAGAAATAAGCAATAGAAAATGGTTTCCTAAAAAGTGAGCTTTTATTCTTTTTTTTTTAGTTTCAGTTGATGAAGGGTGTCTAATTATTTATTTTGATGTATTTTCTTATGCATATATTTGTCATTTGTTATTATGCTTTATTATGCAATGCACTAAATTGAGGTCTTTACATGTAGTGAAGAAGTAGCATTCTAAAATATCATAGTTTGTAAACGGTGCGAAATAGCTTATCAATCGGAATAGTTTTTTTATTCTGCTGCATTATGGGAGTTGAGAGATGTATCTCCCACTATCGATGCAACTACCTGCTGGACGATGTACACCAACTTAGTATAAAATGCTGCCGATGTCAATCATTTTGTTTAATTCTTCCTGTGATTAGGTTGCTGTTATTTTGGATTTCTAAATCACAGGTCATGGGTGCGATATCACTTAATTTAACTTTATTATTTTAAGATTTATATTCATGTATACTTCAAGGTGTCTGGTCAGTTGTGCTATCGGACATCCATGAGTGGTCTCAGAAGTAGCGAAATTTTTTTTATTTGGATCTAAATATCTCCAGTTCATGTCATCTTTTGCAAAATCGTTTTTAATGAAGGTCGATCCGCAGCTGATTCAGCGTTTTGGTGCGATTGCCGAATATATGCGACATGTACTCAACGTACCGGAAACGGAGCGTTCCCAATGGCCGTTCACTGATTCACCACGTGCCAAAAGACGCAGAATGTAAATTTGAAGCGATGTTTACGAATTGCATTGGCTAGAAAACTTCTCCGTAATGCTTCCACTGATTAAATTCTATCTTTTTGGTACGATGTTTTCCAAGTTCCGTCTTTTTTTTCCTACTTAATCTCAAAATTTTGTGAAATATGTCGAAGTGAATTGGAAATTTGTATTCTGTAGAGTAATAATGTTTTTTAAGGTATATGGCTGCGGCTCAAATATGCTTGACCGAGTAATTTGGGAACCGGAACCGTGTTGATTTTGTTACTTTTCTGTTGTATATAACCTTAATTTGGAAAGAAAATTTAAATTGCATATGAGTAGATGTGGGAGTTTCAGTTATTCATTTAATTAAAATTAATATAAATGAACTGTTTTCTAGTCAGATCTAATATAGACTGGAATTGATTTTTCCGCATAACCTGTAAAGATTGACGGTAGAATTAATCATATATCTAGATTCATTCATCATTATTTTGTTCCGGAGTATCTAGTGTTTTATAAGACATAGGAAGTCAGATGGAGCAATGAGCCTAAATAGTAGTGATTTCAAAAATCCCAGGTCGTGTTTTTATCTTAATGAAGAGATCTTTCGCCCGGCTATTTTTTTAGAGATGAAAAAATACGATTTAAAGGAAAATTAATTATACTATTTATCCAAAAAATCATTTCAGTCTGACGGTTTTTCAGTAAATGCTTCAAAAAATTTCAGATAAATAAGTTTTGATTCGATATTTTGTTTGATACATGCTGTTAGGGAAAAAATCTGATATTTTATAATTTAGTTTGTAGTCTAGTTAGATTGAAGATTGCTTATTTTTGCTGTTGTGATTCCGTTAGGTTAACAATAACCCTTATTAGGGTTTATAACGATATTGCAGACATCAATAATAGCCTTTGCTGATCTTATACGATATTAAACAATATCATATATTACTTATACAATAATAAGACTAAATAAACAATACATATTAAATAGTAAGAGGTTTTTAATAATCGTTTGAATGCTCACTACATTGTCGTCCTTTCGTTTTGTAACTGTCGTTTCCCTCTCGGTCTGCCACTACTATTGCTACTGCTGAACTGTCGCTCGTGCTGTTGATACCATCTTTGAAATTGAATTGGAATTGAACTGTTCCTGATACCGATCTTGAAGACACTGATCCCCTGACCTGAGGATTTCCCTTTTACATTTATGATCCTTGGTTTGATAATAAGCTTACAATACATTAATCATACAAAAGATCGGTTATCAGGACAAAAATAAGTGATAGAAAATGCACATGGATTTAAACATTTTAAAACAATGCACAGAAGCTTTATTAGTAGATCGGAAGATGAGAAAACAAAAGCTTTTGTGCCGAGATATGAATAAGTAATTCATTTGTCTGAGATTCTACTATTCAAAATGCTTGAATTATTTCGTCAAATTTATATTACAAAATATTTCGGTTTTACCGTAATATGCTTTGATATTCCATAACGAAGTTAAATCTGTTTCTGTAATATCCTATGTAAAACCCATGTTATTTCATGTCCGTTAACCTGAGAAGTGTTTATATTCAATTCGATATTTAATATGAACAATTTTCAGCTTATGCGTGTTTTCTACATCAGCTTTACGGCAATAATTGACTTTGTCCTGTATTATTTGTGCTCCATTCCATACTGGTGTATTCTATTTGGAATAATTTGTCAAAAATAAATTTCTATTTGCAGTGTTGAGCATCTTAAATCTTTAGATTTTAAACATTATGAAGTGAATGTTCACATCTACAGGAAAACAAAAGGCGTTTTAGTAGGCAATTGGTCGGGATTAATGTGGGCGATATATTGCATGCGGTATATAAGCAGGTAATATATTCCTATTGATTATGACATTCGAGTTCATTTCATTGCCTAAGTTGGTCTTAATCTATCGAGACGCAGAACAAGAGTTCAAGTCATAACATTTTTTTCAGTATAAAATGGCTATTACTGTCTGTCCTTCAGTGCTGAAGTAGAAGTGTTTCGCTGGAAAACATCTAGTAACCTTAGCCCTCCATTACAGTGAATGATACAAGAAATTGCGGAGTTCGATTTAACGTGAATTGTATTCTCTGTTTGAAATTACGATTATTGAGGGTGGAAGTCTGAGAGATACGAAGTGAATTTGTTCAAAATTTTTAAATAAGCGACGTACAAAAAGAACAAGCATATGGAGAATGAATAAGGATTGGGGAAATGGCTTTTGTTCTCCATTAAAATACTTCCAACATCATTTACTTACACAGCTTCCTCCACAACTTCCCCCTTCTAACGAGTATTTCTTCGCAAAAATGCTATTTATGATTTCTTTCAAAAAGTAGTGATCTTCTTTTTAACGTTTTCAAACTTTCGCTAAAACTCTAAGCTGTTTTAATGGATAAAGTCCAAAGTTTTAAAAAATTTGCGGACATTACAAGGATCCATGAAATCGATTTGGCTTAGGCAGGTTAGCATTTATCAGTAAAACAAAAAACATCGTTATTTTCGTCTTACTATTTTATTTGCATACTCAAACAATGATGTAACCTCCTTTAAAGCTATCCAACTATAACTCCAGTTGTCTAGGTTGCTTTCTGCCAAATTTTCAATAGGATTAGGATTTATTTTCAAAAAAAAAGAAAGCGAAACTGCTTTATATAAGCTCTGGAGAAGCAAAAGTCTAAAAAAGTTTAGGTTTTTTTTTTTGCAATATGATCAAGTAATATTTTAATTAAGCTCTGTTGAATTTAAACGCCTAGAGATCTGAATTTCTGGCTACGTTTGGATAAATCAAACGTAATTTTAAAAAATCAAGAGCGTTCCTACTTCACACCTTAACTTCAGATATTGAGTTGACGTTAGCTCATTATCACATCAAATATCGACGCCGACAATTAATATTATTCTCGTTCAGAGTTTCAGTGATAACTGTAATTAAAATTAAAAGCTGAGTGCATGTGATTAGCTGAAGTCAACAGCACTGATAGCTTTTGGAATGAAATTATGGCTTTGTTGCAGTCGAAAAATAATGCATATAGCTGGCTTAGCTGTTGAATGATCTTTTATTTTTAGAAAGAATAACTATTCTAGTCCTCTTTCTAAGCCACTGATTACTTATTGATTCATCTCTTCATATGCATTTAGGCTCATTTGGTCTTTGGGAAATAGAAAGGAAGAAAGTTTTGATGTGCGAGAGTGAGCCTAGTGGGAATTTTTCTTCATTTGCCTATTTCCATCCTCCAAAATTTTGAAATATTTCCTCTTGGCATAACTTTTGCATAAGATATCTTTTGACCGTATTTCACTGATATAAATTTTTATTGAGTGTGTAATTCCAAAGGAATATATCCGGATTATATTCGCTCAAGTTTTTTCCCTTTTTTCCCTGACGTTATTCTTGGAAGTTCCATTGGCGGCCTAATCAGCAAGTCAGCTGAAACAAATGATTGAATGAGTAAAGAAATGGAACTTCCAGGAAGTTGCTGTTAGGTATGAACCTCATCTGTATATAACTTTGTATTTTTCTTATTTTTTGGCAGAAATCCTGTTTCTTAGTTAGAAAATTAATTATAGATAACTGATCTGAAATTTTGATCCAAGCAGTTCAGTAATTTTTATTTGAGACCTATTGTCTCAACTCTTGATAAAATTATTCGAAAACATTTCGGGTTATATTCTGGACCATTGAAATGATTTTTTAGAAATGCTAGGTGAATCAATTTTAACTATTTTGTTTGAAAATAAATCATTAATCTAAACAGTTAAATAATGGTTTCTTGAGATTCATTTAAAATTTTTTATCATTTTTAAAAAGAGGCGAAATGAAGGAAGTAAACAGTAAATGTTCCTTTAAAAATGATTGTAAAGATTACTCACATCGACTATTTAATTTAATTAAACACTATGAAACAACAAATTTTAACCGAATTTTTTCCAGCTGTGAGTTTCTTAAATTCTTTCTTTAAATTGGTTTTTCTCTAACTCATATCAGTCACGTTAAATTTCGTTCAAATATTATCAAAGGTACAAAAATGATATCAGTCAAGTATTGTATTATTTGAAATTGTCGTTCTGTTCGAACTTAATTTCATTTTTTTAAAACCATGAAATTTATAGCACTTTGGTGGAATGAATCGGTAATTGCATAGTTTGTGTAATAGAACTTTCTTGATTCATATTTCTGAGGATAAGATTATATTTAAAACTTGCAAAAAGTAGAGTCAAATTGATGGCCAGTTCATATCTTGCAGCATAGCTGCATGGCTCAGCTACAATACAATTTATGTTAGACATTGAAAATGTTCTTTAAATATCACAAAACATTCTCATCTCCATTATTTGTAAAGGCTTTAAGTAATAATTAAATAATTCGAAACAGAACTTCTATCATAACTTTTTTTTCGTTATTCACGCAATTTCCCATTAGTTGACATTTGTCTGAAAACAAAAAAAAGCTAGTACTCTTCAGGCCATAGAAAAAAGCCACCCCAAGAAATGAGATGACTTTTTTGCTTTTTCACTTCAAAAGGCAAATCGAATAACTACTAGTAATGCAACATCATTTTTCGTCGTTCAGGAGCAACGGAATGGGATGTAAAAACCATCATTCAATTAAAAAAAAAAAAAAAAAAAATGATTTGTTTCTTGAGTGTTATGGTAAAAACATTTTCCTGCTTCTTTCATTTCAAATTTGATTTCTATTTTATCTCCAACATCATGAAATTTTAAAGAAATTACTAAAGATCGACTTTATAGTAAGTATTAATTATAATTTGAAAAATAGCTTGAATCAAACATGTGAATAATGTGGATTGCTTCAATTTTATCCTGAACGCAGTTTCGCTAACGCTAACGAATAATTATCTATTGAGTCACGAATCAAAAACAAGTCTAGCTACACCCGCTACACCCATGTCCATATTCTAGACAGCATACACCCATTTACTACATGTCATTTCCATGAAATGCAGCACTTATTGGTTGGTTATTTTGAAATTTTTTTTTTTTTTTTAGTGCGGCTAATTGCATTTAAGACTAAAGCCAAAAGATATTTTATTTCCACTGCTGCCTAACGACCAGGCTCAATAAACTGAAACGTTTCTGTCACATCGCATGTATTGCTCGTCACTTTCCGTTGCTGTGCTAATCGTTGGATTGGAATGCAATAAATTGTTAAGCAGCTCACATTATAAGTTCCTTTCGGAAAAATGACGCTACCTGTTGATTTAGTATTTTTGGTTGATACTTCGTTTTCAGACTTTAGTGATTTCAATTTCTTGTTTTCTATCACTTCATTTCTCTTTGCTGTCGTTTTCCCTTCTCAAATTCATCAAATTTAAAAAAAAAATAAAAAAAAAAAGAATCAAAACATTGTATGCATTAGATTTCAGCCATTAGAATTTTGCTGTATGTTAGTATTAAAAAGTTTGATCATAGAAGTACCCGTCAAATATTATTAATTTAGATTTCGTTGCAGGATGTTTTTTACTTTCAACAATCCATATTTAGGGAGACTACAAGAGGATGTCAACTTAATTCCAATTTTTATTGATTAAAGTTTCGTCAACAACGATATAGGATTGAGTTTCATTTCACATATCACTATTGCCTTTCGACAGAACACTTTCTGTCATAAAGCAGTGATATGTGAAATGAAACTAATACAGCAACATTATTGAGGAAATTCTTAAGCAGGCTGTGAGTTGAATCTAAAAACTTTCGCAAAGACAACTAACTATTGGAATGAATAATTGTTTCATGAATTACTTCAGATGATTTGTACAGAGAATAAGCAATTTGAGTTTTTTTGACATGTCAGAATTTTCAAAAAGAAATTAATCAGGACGAATAATTCTTAAGTGACTTGTGATGATGACTGTAAACAGGAATTTCTGGAAGTAGTGAAGAGAAAAAGCGGAATAAGCTGAGTTAAAACAAATTCGCTAAAAACATGGACATATGTGTAATATATTCAGAAAAAGATATAGACTAAAAGCCATTTGAAAAATGAAAATAGATTTATCAGGCATTTTTGTCTTCCAAGGAAAAAAGAAGGATGTGCAATCAACAGTGATAGTCTATTTGGATGAGTTCATTAGGAATCTTTTTCTGACGAAAATCTGAAATTATTTATTTATTTTTTATTTTTGCTCATAGCTTTCTTTCTTCTTCATTGTGATACAAATTAATGGAAACCCTTCACTACAATATCAAATTTAACAGTCTTTTGCCTTATTTTTAGACAATTTTTTATGTTTCAGGTTTCCTGCATATATTTCATGACAAAAGAAGCCACTTACTGCTACCGATATAGCCAGCTCAAGATACTTAACAACTTCGAGAAGTGGTGAGTGTAAGAAGAAAAGGAAGTATGGAAAGCATATCTAGTGGTGTCAACTTTCTCAGGCGTCGTTTTAGCTCTCAGGATAACGAGGAGGATGAAAAATCGACACCTGCTTCAGCACCTGGTGGACGTGGTCCACAACAACAACAAGCTCAATATCAACAGCAGCAATCCTCACACATGCAAAATGGACCTCCAAATAGTTTCTCACTGGCTGGTCTTGCCAACAAAGTTTCTAGTGCTATAAGGTTAACTTTTGAATTATACAATTGAAATTCTTCAATAAAGAGAAAATTCATCGGCCCGACACTAATAGTATCGAATATCGAATTGCACTGATACACATTGGCAAGAATCGGCCAAAAAAATTTTTGTGATAAATGAGGAAATGATTCACGCAAATAATGATCACGTATTGATCCATCGCATTTTTTTTGACATAAAATCGCAATATTTGTAGATATTTAATAATATAATGGATAGGACATGCAAAGAAACTAAGAGAAATAAAAGTGTCGGTAGTTTAGTAATTATGTTCAGGATTAAATAATTAATGATACTTCAGTAATGAGTGGTGATTTAGTTCAGTAATTAATAGAAATTAATCTTATTTGTTCGCTTCATTTTATTTACCTATTATTTAATTTCAATTGGCACTCTCGCCAGAATGAGCAAATAAGCTTAATTACTATAATAATAAGTAACAATAATTACTGTTACCATAACTATTGTTGGTGTTCCAACGATTCCAATGATTAGCATGATTAATTTAATAGTTCAAATGAGGGAGAATATTTATGGTTGCTCATCTTTCTTCCGAGGTGGGATCTCAGGTTTCAGGTTGTATTCGTAGGAAGTATCATCTCGTTGAAAGCACAATTTATAAGAGCACTAAGTTCGACTTTTTTTTTCCATATGCGTAATCATGAGGAAATAACAATGGAAAATGAGTGAAGTCTTGTTTTTGACAATATTTTAGCCTCTCGTGGATTCAGAATTTGGCCGAAGAAGATGCTGCATTGAAGGGAAATTTTTTTTTTTGAATCGAATTTTTGCTTTCAGTGCCCCAACGTCACCATCAAAACAGTCAATGTCTATGTATTCACAAGTTCAAGGTATAACCAAAAATCTGATGCAAGCAGCCAGCAATGCTGCTGCATCGTACATTCAGGGACCACATAAGTGTATATTGATTATTGATGACCAACATATTGATTGGTGAGTTACTGTTTACCTGAATTTCAGGTACTTTTTAGTCATTGAATCTCCAAAACTGTTGGCTTATTCAGTATGATATGTTTGTTTGACATTTACTTGATCAGTTCATACAAATGATTGAGCAATGTTTCTGATAATTTTATCATATCCTTATTTCTAGGAGCAAATATTTCCGCAACAATCGTACTGGTTTGCAATTGCGGATTGAACAGGTATTCCACCCAGTATTAATATGTATGCGTAATCATGAGAATCTGTGTAATGGCTGAAGAGTTGATGTATCATTTCAACCGCATAAATTATGCGCTTCATGCTATTCACTGAGCATAATTTTTGAAATTAATCGACTTGATTGTCAGCGATGCGGGTAAATCCATCAGAAATCTTCTGAATGTTTTCTAAAAGCACTTCGTTTGGTGACAAGATAGATCAAACTTTGAAATATTAGTTTCATGTAATCTTAAAATGTAGAACTGAAAAATTTTAGTTGTGATTAAAATGAATTTAATTTCTAGGCTCCGTTCTCAGAAATACATGTCTGCTGTCATCCTAATCGCAAATGTACAGTGGATATTTTAGAGTCCGGAAAAGAACACAGGTATTTTTATGCAAAGTTTTTAAAAACTTTTCTTTTCCGGATGTTTTTCTAATTCCTTATTTCTTTGCTTGTTCTGCTGAATAATTACTTAAAAGATAAACATCGCCGTATCAGGAAATAAGGAGAAAAAGTCTTGGGACAACTTTTCAAAGAGCGATCTTACTAATTTGTTGCATATATCTTGTTCTATTGTTAAATTTATGTTTAAAGTATGTCAACAGTTACTTGATGCAATAATTCAGTTTCAAACTTAAGCTTATTTATGCAAGAGTTCTTTTTTTATTCAAAATAGTAGACGAGACATTGAAAAAAAAATTATCGACAGTAAAATAAAAGTAGTGTCGAAGCAAGCACGATTAGTAAATTTATACCTTGAATGACCCCAAATTCCATGATATTTCAATTTCGCCAATTTAAACTTTTTAGAAGGATGCAGCCAGACTTCGTTTTGTTTCGGCAAAATGCAAAAAGTGAGAAAGGTGATTACACCAATGTCGTCATAGCACTACTGAAAGGAGGTGTCCAAACTCTGAATAGTCCTGAAAGCATACGGATATTGCTGGATAAAAATTGGACGGTATAATTTTTTATTATTAAGTGTAATAGGAGAAAGTTTAGAACTCAATGCTTCATATCAGAAGTTAAATTTGAAAAGCGATGAGTGATGTTAATTGTTTGTTTGATGAATGAAATGACTTAGAAGATCGAATCTCGACAATTATTTTCAAATGTTGTTTTTACTAAGACACTGAAAGGTTCTTTTTTGTCTCTATAGTACCAGGTTTAGAAAAAAAAAGACTAGAAGGACTTTTAGTTTATTTAATTTGTAAAAGTGTTCCAGAAACGACCATTCAGAACTGAACCAATGAAATAAATTGAGAATTCCAGAAATGTTTAAATTTTCAATAGTTACTGATTATTATCTTTTTGGTTGAAAGAAAGGAAATGTATTTTAGTCCTAATGCATACAGAAATTTTAGCTGACATAATTCACTGCATTTTAGTTTAATCGACTTCAATGGATTTGTGAAACAACTGGACCGAATGTCATACCTTTGATCGAGCAGACGTATTATCCATTATTTGATCACTTTGTAAGCCAAGTTTTCTTTTTTTAGAAATTTATTTTAGTTTAATGGTACAAGTAACTATCTCTTGTCAAAAATGTGTTTGTAGAGTGTGCAGTCTCGGTTTCCAATTGTGATACGCGTTGGGCATGGATGTCACGGACTTGGAAAGGTGAACTTTTTTAATGCTTTTTTTTTTCGTTTTTTTTTTTGGAAGATTTGAAATTTCGGCAATAATGCAGGCTTTTGTTAATTTGATAAATTTATGCGACTTTTTGTGTTGTTTTTTTTTTTCAATGTATGAAAGAAATATTTTGAGCATTTTGGAAAATTTACTAACTAAATAGATGAAAATCGAAGACGAAAATCATATGCTAGAAGTGGAAAATATGCTGCGATCAATTAAACCTGTGGAGGTTGTTATCGAACCGTTTATCGAAACGAAATATGATATACATTTACAGGTAGGGAATAAGCTCTAATATGCATCATAAGTAATTTTATTATTTTGGAAAAATGTAAATTAAATTTTTAACTTCATGAACTAACCAAAATATTATTTGTGGTGCATTACTTTTCCATATATTTGATTAATTTAATAAATTTTTGAGATCTTTGATGAAATAAATTGAATGAATGCTACTTCTTTTTCAGAAAATTGGTGCAGAAACAAGAGCATACATTCGTAAAGGCATATCAAATGACTGGAAGAGTAACGCTGGTTCCGCAATGTTGGAGAAAATTTCTCTCTCAAACAGGTATAATTTTTCATGAATTATTGACCAGAAGATTTTAAATTTGAACTCGGAACTATTTCCATCTTCCTAAACTCCATTTACCTAATGTCTTACATCCGAACATTCTAAGTCAAGCAATCAGTAAATTTCTAATGCCAACTTTTCAAGGTTAAATGATGGGATAAATAACTCATGAATCTCTACAGATTCTCATTGATTACAAAAATTTCACATGAAATAAACTGATTATGTAATATATGTAGATTTTCGGATGTTGAATACGATCTTGAAATTGAGATGATTTCGAAAATAATTATTTGAGGCAAAAACAATGGTTGACTATTATATCAGACGCTTTCGGTGGGCTGGAGGTATTCGGGATCGATATTTTGGTAGCAAAAGATGGAAGGGAAATAGTTCACGATATAAATGATGCTATAACTTTACTTGGTGATACTCAAGAAGATGATCGTAGGGCTATCGCTGACCTCGTTCAAGCGCACATTATACAATCGTTAGTATTCGCTTTTATTTTCTATATTTCAAAAGTTATAAAAATAATTGGAAATAATTTGAAGCAAAATTAAGTTGGAGAAGTCAAATTGTAAACATTTTGAGATTCTGATAAAGTATTGATTCTCTGAACTTTGAACGAAATGCCATGTTGTCGGTTAAGTCAAAAATGTTAGTATTTGTTTGGATTTAAAGCATAAATGACAAAAATAAATATTTGACAAAATAAATTTGAAAACATTTTTAAAGTGCTCAACGTGTTACGCAACAAATAGCAGCAACACGTGCGAGCATGCCTCCTGTTCTTCCACCACGTCCTCAATCTACGAACGTTTCACGATCCAGTACTTCGGAAACAAGTATTTCAGGTAATTTCTTTCGATATTGAAATGCATCCAAAAATTTTTGATTGACTACTCGTGCTTTTCGAAATTTTAAAGTGGTGAAGAATTGTAAAATCAAAAATATTTACAAGACTTTTTGCTTTTTATACTGTTTAATGACAGATATTAACTTCAATTTAACTTGAAATTTATTCCAAAAATCGTGGATTGAATTTCGCATACAAACGGTTTTACACAGATTTTAAAGGTGAAGCTGCAGTGAATAGTGACAAGTTGGGCCGAAAAAGTTCTGATGGCCAGAAAGCATCACAACTGCAAAGATCAGTAAGGCAGCCAAGTAAGCAAGGGAAGGAACCATCAGGAAGTAATTTACAACAGCAGCAGCACCAAGATGATACAATGGGTCAGCTGAAACGTACATTTGCCGGTATTTTTGGTGAAGTTCAATGATATCTTATTTATTTCTTGTCTGCTTGCACTCATTTTCCAGTTAATTTAATTTTTAATGGTACAACAGTCTACTTTTCTTGCAGATTGACTTTTGATCTTCAGTATTTTTCGTTATCATACCAATATCTGAAGAAAAATTATGATTTAATCATTAAAATTTAAAAGCAGTGCTTAACAAGTAGAGTGGTTGCTTATTACTGCTGATAAGTTAAGTTGATAACTAAAAATACTTTAATCTTTAACTTTAAAAGAGCTCTACCCTTCCTCTGTGTCACTTTTTTCTCTATGATTAGAAAAAATAGTTCAAAATCATGGAATAAAAACTGAGTTCCAACAAATGAGTCAGAAATTCTTCACTCGGTTTACGATGGTTCATGAGGAAATGGGAGATTCAAATTCCTTTGGTCATTAAAATAATTTCATAATGGATTCTCTTTTGTTCCGATAATTTAATTAGCAAGGTAAACTGGATGAAGATTCATCGTTATCCGAGGAAACTGAATTACAGCACTAGTTTGAAATCAGAAAGAATGTTATCCAGATAATCCGGACAAAGGAACTTGAGCTAAGAGATAGAAAAGTATATCACTGCAAGCTAAACGGACTTTCAATGGTGGGAAATTCAGTTAAAAAATCAAATTGTTAAAGGCAAGAATAAATCTTATACTGAGTAAGTATTGCATTGAAATATGAATACATTTCATTTTTTTTCCCGTCAGATCTCATTTTTCTCATCTCTTTTTCTGGAATGTTTTTTTTTTACTAATATTTAGAAAATTGCAGTAAAACAGTAATCGATGAAGAATGTATCACATTGCAGGAAAGCTGTCCTTTAGTGGAAAACAAATATATACTAGACTGGTAAAAAACTAATCACAAAAGGATTTTAAATTGCTTTTTAGTCTTACTGCTCTGTCAAATCTGAAGGGCAATGATGATTTTATGCAGTAACATATCGTCTGAATAATTTTTAGAAATTATTATCTATTTTATGATCATACATTTCCTATGAAGCTATGCTTTGATCTGCACAAATGACAATATCAAGGGAAAACTTTTATTGCATACAGTTTAAAATAAAACAGGAAATCAGTAATAAATACATGGATTTTTAAAAATATAAGAAAATATAAATCAAATTATATATGTAATAATATTGTATAGTAATAGTTTTACATGAAATATCCGATAATTACTTTGTATGTAAAGATTTACAAATGCTGTTTTTGTTTTTACGTACAATTTTATAAAAAGGATTAAAAAATGAGATAAAAAGAAATAATATAATTGAATATTATACGTATTATTATTTCTATTCTGATTATTTCTTAGCGACAATCACCATTGCTTATAGTGGAAGCAAAAAACAATACAATCAACAAACATCAGAAGAAATATAAAAAAACTGAAAACGAAATATAGGAAGAAGCAATCCTTAAAATTGAAATGGAACAAGCCTATAAATTCTTAAAATTAAATCTGAAGAAAATGCAATGTGGGGAAGGAAAGGAAGGGAGACGAGAATAATGATTTCAACTTTATTAATTTTACATTTCAAGTGATAGTTTAAATGATTAATATGGAATTGGAACTAAATATTACTGTGGAAACGGAAAGTATTAAAGAATATCAAAAAGATAGTTCAAAAGTATTAACTTCAAGTATTCTACATATTTTTGAGATTGAAATCCTTCTATTCTTTACGACAAAATAAAAAGTAAAGGACACAAAAGTTGCAAGTGAAGACAAAATAAGCTTTTTGAATTCATTTCTTTTTATAGATTAAGGAAGTAATTCATTAGCATAAACTCAGCATTGGAAAAGTTGCTTCCAATTAACCTCTGTTTATCATAGTTCCCGAATATCATTTCTTTACTAATTTTATCTGGTATTATTTGGGATACAAATATATTTTCAACAAATTCACATGGTGTTATATTTTTGATTATTGTTTCTAAGTAATTTGATCTTCGGAAATAAAGGCACAATTTAATCTGAACCGCAGTTGAGGAGGAAAATGCGATTTAATGATTTCTGGATAGCAGGAACTGTGACACTTCGGAAATAAACGTTGGTAGACTGAATAAACGAAAACATTTTGTAGATGTGGCACAAAATTATTTGAATTTTCATATTTTCAGGATATCAAAAATTAATTACTTAGCGAGAACAGTAATAGTATTGCTGAATCTATAGAAATAAAAATGTAAATGTTTGTGTTCATTTCCACAGTGTTTTAAGTTCTTTATCGATTGATTTGAAATTTTGACACGACATTGCATTCGAATTGGCGCATGTTTTTATATAGATGAGGTTCGTGTTTAAGAACATTTGGAGATTTAAAATTTTGAACAGACGAACATTACATTTTTATTTATATACAATATATTTTTCACGGCGATTGCACTGCTCAATGCTTCACTGATATTTCATATTCAAAAAAGAAATTTTCATCTTTTGATTAGAGGAAGAGGTAGTAATAATTTAGTTTCCATAAATCGACAGCATATAATTTCATAGATTCCATAAATCGATTTGAGGTATATTGGGAGCCTAATCTGAACTATACACCGCTGATATCATGCATTTTGATAATTTACAGATGGAAATTGTGAAATAAAGTGAATCAAATCTCCTCCGAAGAATGGAGCCCGTAGGAAGTAACTTGAATATTTGTGATAAGCTCCAACGAATGAAGTCAATCAATTCTAGAAATTTGAACTCTTATGTGAAGTGAAATTTTAACAAATTTTCGGAATATATAGCGCTCAAAACCAAAATTTACTTCATTTGAACATAAAACTCTCTGTTAGCAAAGAAGTTGCTGAAAATCTGATCGATTAATCAACTTCGAAAACTTTTTTTCTAAAATTTTCTGAAATTATAATTATTGCCCTCCAAGAATATTTTAGAAAAAACATTTCATGAACAATTTGTCAACTCGCTTTCCATATTTCCACTATACTGACCATTTAAAGACAATACAGTTTCTTGTAATGTCTTCAAAATAGAATAAAAATTGTCCAAATTGAAGTCATTTTTTGAATTACAAAATCAGATTAGTATACGCATGTTAATTTGTGATTCGTAAGGTAACGTAAATTTTCGAATTCAGTTTTGGATTTCATATGTTTTTGATTTTTATTGAATTTTATTATAGATTTTGAATCTGTCGATTTGTATCTTTTAGTATCGAAAAAATTTGAATCAAATTTTCTTCGCTTGTTAATAATATTCTCACAGTTGTTCATATTTCAGTTCCACTGGCTCAGGAATTGCTTTCAGTTCATTTTCCTAATTATATAAATTTGCTACTTGGATATTCGAAAAACTTAAAACATTCCTCTCAACGAATATTTCGAAACTTTGTTCCAAAAGTTGTTGAAAAGCTGCTTTACAATGACTCCGATCAAAGGTTCTTCTGTTTTGAATTGCTTATCTATATCAGGAAATTTTTGTAACACAGGCAAGAGACTGTATTTTTTCTTCATAATATTAATGAGATCTACTTGATTATTTCGATTTTACACAAATCTAACAACTCAATGATCAAGCAACTTTTAGTACAAGTTTCATGTCCAACTTCTGGAAGATTTTCTCTAAAACCCCGCCATGAGATCATTCGATAATGGAACCTTCAAATTTAAAAAATAATTCTCATTACCTTTGATTGAGTCTTTGACTTAGAACCAGAGTTTTCAATAATTTAATTATAATCAAGAAAAATATAGTAATAGTTTGGCTTACTTCTTTGTATAACGTTCTTGGAACGGGCATGTTTCACGATTTGCAAAGCACTTACATGTAAAAAAATTCTCTGGAAATTACCTTTGTAAGCTGATTATGGTGAAATTTTTAGAAATTATGATAATTCATGATTAAAAATTTAATTTAATTTATTACAAGAAAGCCATTCCTGAATTTTTTCAGGGAATCCTTATCTCTACCGATTTCTGCACTTCAAAGCATTGTTCTTGGCGATTGTGAGTTTTCCCGGCCAGACATTATTATCATTACTTTAATTTTTTGATGATTTGTAACGTGGCAGAATTCAAGCGAAATTTGTTCCGTTTTTTATTGATCCTTTGGTGCAGCCATCTCAATCTTAATCACTTATTTGTGGAGATCAAATCCACAAACCTCTGAAAATATTGCAATTAGAAAAAGTACAGTGAACTGTTTTGCTTTACTAATCTGATGAATTTTGGATATACTGATGGGATTCTTATTAGACAATCTTTCTCCTGTTTTATTCAAGTGAATATGGAATGAAAATTATTCAATCTTTGTATGGCTAATGATTTATCAATATCATAATCCGATGCAATCGACTGATTGTGAAATTCGTTCCATAAATCTTTCGTTGAAATCACACAATATTGATAAGTTAAACAATGGAAGATATTTTGATAAATTCAAGATCCTAAGCAACAAACCCTGCACATTAACTGCTATCGCATTAGAAATCTGTTAGATGATTGAATATTCTTTTATATCAAAAACCCTTATGAAATGCGAATTTTGTTCTGTTTTAAGCTTTTATTAATTGCCGCTGATTTTCTGTCTAATTAATTAGACAACCAGGAACATCAACCTTTACAATGCTTCTATAAGATTCAAAAGTTGGAATTTTTATTCGAGAAGAGTAGGCACGTCTTTCTTTTTTCCCCGATAATGTCAAGTACTGATTCCTATCAGTTTGTTCATGTTTTATTTCAAGACTCTTTCTTCGATAATGTGAAGTTCTGATTGCTATCAGTTCATGTTTTATTTCAAGAAATGATATTTCTGGTTTCAAATGTATATTTTTATTCGTAACTGAAAATTTTCCCGTCTATAAATCATAATATATTTGTATAAAATCAAATATTTGAGATTGTTTTTGAAAAAGTTCGCAAAATGAGTAACTGTAAACGCAAAATTTGTCTTATCTCTATTGCTAGGAAAAGAGATTGAAATGATCTCAAATAAGACAAATAAAAAAGTTCTTTAGTGCAAATAAACTTTGATGAGCTTTGAGATGGTAGTCTAGTCTTGGAATTTCTTAATCAAATTTGAAGTAGCATATGATTCAGTTTGTTTGAAAAAAAAAAAAAAAAACAGATCATTCCGTGGCAGATATACAACAATTTGTGTATTGATTTTAATTCATCAGTTAAGCTCTTGGCCACCAGTATCTACATATGGCTTTTGAGCCAGAATTTCTTGAAATGCAATATTGGCACCAATTAAGTCGGAATTCGAGAATTTGAAAAAGCTTCAGGGAATAGTTGGAATGGCTGTGAAAAACTCTGCGCAATTAGCCGATTGATTTGAACATGTGTGCAACAGCTGTTCGGCATAGGGTTGATGGATGAGTTTGGTCGTTTGGATGTGTTTTAATGGCCGCTTCTGCCACTTTTTCGCCCATCCGCAATGGGGCTGATTTCTGTTGTTCGCATTTTAACCTTCGGCTGCTGTGAGAAAGCTTCTCGTTTCGTTCCTTTCTTCCTGATTAGTCATTTTTGTGGAACGCAAATTTCCAATTTAAAAAAATTTTCTGTCCAAATCAAACAGTACATTCTAGCATTGTCCGTACTGTAGCGACATCATTTCAGATTTCAGTTGTTTCTTAAAAAGTTTTATATTTTTTTTCGTAAGGAAGTTTTCGGTTGACCCGTTCACGCCCGTTATAAATGTAATAGGAATTATTGACTGATTCAGAATTTATGCGTTAGTACAGAAGAAAATTGAAAAAATCTAAGCAATAGTTGGATATAAAAAGATGAGAGAAAATTTTCCCTATTTTACTGTAAATTAGCTCAATACAAATTTATAAATTTGTTAAACTTTTTATCTTGTCGAATTTCAAAATTGATTGATTTATCTACCCAAAAATATTTTCTTCATTTGCCGTTGCTAGATCTCTGTGACGTTCGTTTTCGTACTGCTCTATTTGATTGACCCTTGACCTCCCATGCGGACATCGCTAAATAATGATATACAATACGCGCCAACAATGTTCATATTATTTGCCCGTTTTTTATTCCCATTCATAAATTTGTTTTCATTACTCGTGTGTGTTGTGCTGATGACGGATTTACTAAGGATTAATTTAGGATAATGATGAGAAAAGTTTTTTTTTTTTAAATTTTTTAAAAAAAAGAACTCTCGGCTGTATTCCTCTCTGTTTTTTCTTTCTATTACCTTATTCTTTTACTATTTTTTTTCTTTTGATGTGTTAATTCATCATAACAATGGATTCAAGAAAAGTATGTACAAAAGTGAAATGTGTAATGCACTCTTTGTTTTCCAAATTTTAAAAGTTCAGGTCTGAGCGTAAAAATGATGGCTAAGCTTGTTATCTTCTCTGCGTTGGTTGTGCTCGTTGCTGCTTACAAGGAATATATATTGAAAGAAAATAAAACACCGAAAGAAATTCTGAAAGCAATTTCATTTAATGGCACATGTAATGAGTGTAAAATGGTTAGGTTTTTGAAATATTCGGTTCTTTTTTTTGAATAAAATGTTCGATTCTGTGGGCGGTATTTATTTCTTTTTTTAATAATTCATGTCAGGACCTTTCATCAAAAATTTCAGCTTATTAGCCGTTTTGCGGAAGCTATCAAAGATCCAAAAAAAGTAGCTGAATTGGAAGATTTGCTACGACTACTTTGCCATGAAACGCCGTATGAAGATGAATGTCGTGTGCTAGTCAATCAGTTGGATCATTTTATCGAGAAATTAGAGCCATATTTGGTTCAAGTTTTTTTAAAACAATTTTAGAAAAAAAAATTATAATTTTTAACGAAATCGCAAAAGCAGTCCATGCAATACATCTCTCGATGATAACGATACGGGCATGGTTGTAGGTACTAAGATCGTTAACGAATCTCAGGAAGTTAATCGCGAAATTATCCTGATTCATCTGGATAGACTGCCAGCAATTGGACTGTCTTACCTTTGCTACGATGTTTTCTAGATGAAAGTCAGAGGAAATTGCATCGTTTTGGTTTACCCAACTGTCAGTTCTGTCATACTGAAATTGCTTATCTTGGATTAGGTGTTTATGCAACTTCGAGATTTTTAAGGAAAAGCTTATTTCGGGGAAAAATTTTGAAAGGTTCAAGTGGAATCTATTCTTCTTGACTAGTTTGCAAGATACTTTGTCATGTTTATGCAATTTTAAGACTATATTTTAGAAAAATCCAGAAAAAATTTGCCAGCATTTCCGCCTGTGTTCAAATCGCAAAATCGAAAATTTTCATCGAATAAATGTAATTTACGGCAAAAAAAATGTGGATGAGGAATCAGCGGTATTTTCTGTATTTCTTCACAGCAAAATTAATTGTTGTTTAAATGCTTAAATTTATTTGTAATTTATATGACGCTTAAATGTAGAGATGAGATTTTAGATGGACGCAAAGTGCAAATGTACTTCTAAATTCGATTGAAGAGAATGATTGGTTATGAGACGAAAGAATGTTCCTCATCATTACAGTTATCTGTTTATACTGTTATTGCAGCATGATTTGATATGCGAAGAATGTCAATTTGCGGCACAAGAACTGAAACGTACGATAGAAGATGAAAAAACTCAGCAACGATTGAAACGATTTATTTCGGAGGAAATTTGTAGTCAGTTGGGCAGTTTGCGAGGAAAAGTATGCATCTGCTGAGCTATGCTTTGCTATTAGACTTTTTAAAATTTTAGCTCTTTTAAATAATGATATCTTAATATTTTAAAATTTTGAACGAATCAAGAAATTTTATCTGGGTAAAATTCTCTTATAGTGCGATCTGTTGCTTGAAGAATTTATGCCAGAACTTATGGAAGAGCTCGATAAACTTTTACAGAACACAAAAACAGTAAGTTGATTGATATTTATGACCCAGATATATCAAGGCTAACATTTTCTTTTTCTTTTCTTAACGTCTGGATTATCAGCCATCGTTAATTTTCAATTGATTCATAGCAATGTCATAAAGAAATTTTTATATGTACATTATGTGAATGTTTTATTATATTTTTTGAATGTCAAAAACTCATCTCTCTTGTGAAGAAGATAGCTCCATTTAATCTTAAGTGAGATCACTATTTCCAGATTGATAAAATGTTATCCTCTTCGAAATACTGATGACTACTAGAAATGGTTCTATGCTGCTTATTCCACTGGAAAGGAATATGTTGTATTAGATAAGTTGCAGTTCTGGAATATCTAATGAAGTTTTTATTTTCAGTTCTGTGTGGACATTGGTCTTTGCAAGCGTTCGGTTGAGCCGCTAATTGTGTCGAAAAATGACGATATTAATCCTCCAAAAGTTAGTATTTTTTGCATAAGCATTTTTGCCTACTTTGACTTTTCAAGGAAGAATATTTTTTATTAAAAAACATGAAACAATTTCTGCACATCGTTTCTTCATCTTTCATATTTTATGTGTAGTGTTGATATTTGTTGGGTTCACCTTTATTTTATTAAAATATTATTAACCTTTATTTTATTAAAATATTAATGATGGTAAATACACAGCGCATCAAATTTCTGTCCATTTTCAGTATCTCAAATATTCAAAAATAATTTTTCTCAAAATTATAGAAAATCCGAATTTCATGATGTGGATTAAAAATTTGAGAATAAAATCCAAATTTAACCACACTTCGTTTGTGCTTTTATTACAAAATAATTGTTAAATCCCAAATTATCTCCGCTTGTTATAGGAGTTTATCACTGATCCTTCCATATCATATTTTTTCTGTGTCAATACTTCAGTACAAGATTATGAAAACGTTTCAAATTACAATTAAATTTCAGGGAAACAATAGTAACATATTGCAGACGGAGAATAGTTTTGTGAAGCCCATGAATGAAGTCACGTCTGGAAATATTCTGAAATGTTAGTCCCAGTATTTTTCATTTTAGATTGGGATTTGCTGATTTTAGTAGCTCAGTATTATAATAGATATACAGCTCCTTTAAACTTCATTTTTGAAATGTCATAAATAATGTTTTCTCATCTTATTAGAATTGAAATATGTTATTCATTGGTAATTTATCGAAGCAGAATCTTGAATTATTCTTTAGCAGTCAATAATAACTAGTACTAATTCTTGCTTATAATCTAATCTAATATGACATTAAATTGGAATTTTTCAGCAGAAAATTCGCTAACGTGTAAGGCATGTCGGGACGCTTTAAGCAAAGTAAAAGCACGATTAGTTGATTCAGTTTTCCAAAAAGTTCTGGAAAATATTTTATACCAGAAATTCTGTCAAAAATTGCCCTATGAAAAAAGTCTTGTGAGTTTTTATATTAAAATATTATTTTTTAAGATCTTATGCATTAGTAGGAAAGTAATGATGATATTAGGATACATAAAATTATTTTTTTTAATAGTCCGTCTTCATATTTACTCTGCTTCTGCATTCTGTTAAGCTTACAAAGGCAATTATATTGTTTTCAAAGATAAGCTACAAAAACACAATGTGCTCATCCTCAAAACAACAATTTTTGCATGCAAAAATGCAAAATTTGACAATGCTTCTCTATTGCCAATTGATTAAAATCTTTTTTAATTTAGTGCGAAAATTTAACCATGACTTATATGCCGAAATTCTTGGCTTGGACAGTTGTTTACTTGAATCAGCATGATATTTGCAAGGTATTATTTAGAAGTTCTTTTGACATAGATCATTATTTTCATCTTTAGCTTTTCCAAACGAATTAATAGTGACTCCTAATCCGGATTTCTATCAGTAAACAAGTGTAATTTTTCCTTTTCTTTTTTTTTTTTTTTTTTTTTTTTTTTTTTTTTTTTTTTTCAGTTCCTGGCAGCCTGCAAACACAAAATATAATTGGAGTGCTAAAGGGAAATATATGTGACCAAAAGTTGTGATTGTTTCAGTAATTTTTATAATATGACGCATAAATTAAGGAATGTCTTCACACAATATGCAGCGAAATATAGTCAATTGTATCGTGGTGCTTGAATCGAACATAAATGGAATAGAATGAAAGATTTCGAATATGTAATCTTTCTAGTCCTTGGTCCTCCTATTTAGTCACATATATCGTTCATTTCATTTTGATTTTATTCATGGAAGTAAGCTTTGTTGATAACATCATCACATTTCGATGTAGCTTTGGAATTCAACATTAACCGAATAAGATAAAAGTTCTTTCTTTTTAATTGAAGCAAAATTAATACAACTGCATATGACTGTCGAAAGTAATTCTAATTTTAAAAAAAAAAAGAAAAAACGAAAAAGAAAAGGTTTCTTCTTTTCACTGGACCGTTCGAAGAATTGAAGTACGAAGTACAGGCGAAAGAAATGCGTTTTCATCCCTTGTTCTACCACTTGGACGACGACGATACAGAACCAGGTGGTTACCATCATTGAGATCCAATGGGAGTTGTTTGTCATTCACCCTTAAATGAAAGATTTAGTTCACTTGATTCCCTTTTTATACTCCTCAACATTCAGCAGAAAAATTAATGGTAAAGAAAGCAGTTATCAATTTTTTGGTAGTCAAAACCGTAAAAATCTAACATCGCATATTTTTAAAAATCCGTAACGTACCAAATCAGGGCCATTCTATTACAGTCAGGACTTCGAATTGACTTTATATAATCAAAAATGTGACGGCAAAGCGCTGATGCGCGCGCCATCGTATTCTTATACCCTGATTTGAAAATGTTGAATTGCATTTTTTTTAAATACATTTTTTCTTTTAAATATTGCGTAAGCAAAATTTCGAATGAATCATGTGGCACTTCCACTGTTCAATCACACATTATCTTACTACTTCCGTGTTCTCCGCTAGTCAGTTAATTAATTTCAATTGCTGGATCACACCGGCTCCAACATCTAATACTTGACTTGCGAAGTTTTCGGAAAGTTTCTTTACAGAATCTGATAGGCAAATGACTTCTTGAAAAATAAGAGAAAAGTGAAATGAGCATCAATCATCAAGTTGCAGTAACCTTTAGGTGCTATGTCTTCAAAAGTGAAACTTTTTGGTTTATGATCGATCAATCCTCGAACATGCAAGACACTGATGATACGATCGGCACCCGAAAAAATCATATTTGGCCATTTCATTTGAAGGTTCGCAAACTAGAATTAAAAACCTTCAGAAGTTCTAGGAAATTTGAAATTCCAGTAATTAAAATAGTTACGTCGCTTGGCTCCATTTACAAAAATTAAAACCAATCTAACAAATTTTATTCAAATATTTACGACTAAAATTCATCTTTAATTCTTAATTTGAATGCATGCACTTAACACTTAATTCGAACAAAATTGGTGAAGTATTAGAAGGAAACACAAACCGAAAAGCGTTGTAACGATCGACACATTACTTCGATTGGCTTTTTTGGTGTCGCCGGCCTAAAATCAAAATTACATAAATTTATTTTAAAATTTATTCTGGAATAATATTCCGTAAACTATTTTCCTTAAATGATTGAAAATCATGCATACACGAGTGGACCCTGAATTACAACACTAGTGCCATCGATGTGAAAGGTGGGATCTGGTCGATTGATGAATCCTTCGAATCCTAATTTTGCAATAGATGGAATTGCATTCGTCAGTCCTGGTGAGAACGAATTTTGAGAAGAATGCTGCTGCTCAGTTTCTGAAATATCCAGGAATTAGGAGTCGATTAAATAGGAAAATGAAAAAATTAAACAAATAAAATCATGAAGATGTATGCCTCTCATTCAGTTTCAGAAAGTTGCAGTTGTAGAGATATCTCAGAAATGATGAAGTGTACCCAAGAGAAGTAGTAGGAAAGTTACAGAGGGAGGGAAGGAGATAAAAGATAAGTAATAAATGAAATAAAGTGGTGCTTTATCCAAAATTTTAGCAAGAAATTTTTCCAGTTTTCTGGAATACAGCTATTCTAGAAGTTCCCTATAACAGATCAACTAATTACTTCGCTGCCAATAGATTCGTCCAGATGATGAAGATTCTGCTAAATCAACATGCTGTCGTATTAGAATGCGCTTTGTACCAAATTCACATATTGATACTTGTCGATAATCCATATTTGCTCTTGAATACCACGTTTAAAATTTTCGAACTTAACTCATTTTTGCTTCCTAATTTTCACACTGAGGCTTCTCGCATGTTTAAACTGTTGATCGGCTGAGTTTTTTTTTTTTTTTTTTAATGATTTGAGAAACAAATATGAGAACAAAGAGATAGGTATATCCAGTCTACTAGAGGGATTTTTGAATATTAAAAGATTATTTTTCCACAATTTTTTTCACTACTTTACGCTTGTAAATTTATTTAAATTTCATTTTTGAATTTCTAAAGTATAATGGCTTGCCGGCCTGTCAAAATATCCAGAGCTCCTTGGAGATAGGTTCTCAAAGGGCGTGCATCGCCAAAGAGTGCTTCCTCGACAATTATTAAATTTCCTACTCGCTCAATATTAAAGCGATAAAAGCGACGTTCATTTCCGATGAATCTAGAAACAAGATTTTAAAGATTTACGGAAAACGAAATGAATTATGACACTGTTGTTGATATGACCTAGTCAATAATCAATGCATATAGAAAAATTTTCTCCGATATATTTTCCTGAATAATAATACTTCAACGGTTTTTTCTGACCAGTCTAAACGAACTTGCCATTAAGTCTAATTTATTCCCGAATTGGGGAAAGTAAAAAAATCGAAAATGATAATCATTATGCAGCTCCGCGGCTTATCACTGTGCATAAACACAGTCAGAAAAGGAAAACAGGCCTACTGGAAGAATTACTTATAAAATAATTTTTACCGACAACTGCCATATCCAAACAAAATATTGTTTATAGAAATGCCACCGCTATTTAAACATGATGAAATTTGAATTTTTCAAAGTGAAGTAAGAAGAAGACATATGAGAAAGGAAGGCAATACAGATTTGAAATGACTACCTACAAAGCATTGCAAGGAAAGTTCTGGTGGTAACAATATCAAATTTCAAATTTGGGCGCAAATAGCGGGTTAGTGCAACGGGAACTTCCATAGAATAGTTCGATTCTACTGCTGTTCCTCTGGTTCGTCGACGATGTTCTAATCGACATAAGTCTCCTTTGAAATTTGGATCATCCTCATCTATAATATCTATGGATTCAGTCAAGATGACGATCTAAAGTCCAATTTTAAAATGATTATCTATTTTAAAAATTATTAAAATCAAATTCTGCAAGACATTTCAAAATCAACTGCTACTTCAATGACAGAAAATCAAACCTTCAATAATTGGCGCAATTCCATCCAATTGGATAATTTTTTTTCTATTATAATCATTTTTCATTAATGAGTAATCAAAGAGAGTGTCCACTTTGAAATTGTTCATAGTATTTGGTGAGGTTGGTTCATCAGAACATCCAAGGCTAGTGTAGTGTCGATTAAATGAAGTTAATGGTTCCCAGCGATCGACATCTTCGAACATATGATCGCGATCTGATGACAAAAGTCGGCTCATCAATCACCTAAGATTATCAGACCGAACGAGAGCAAGCAAAATGATATGATTAAATTGTGTCCATTATGCGCAGATTTTTAACCAACTGAGTTACTTGGAAACAGAATCGTAATTTAAATATGCAAAAAACAAGTTTGTAATTCCTTTTACATGTTTGTAATCTTCAAAAAATAATGTTTGTAATTCAGTGGCGGTAAACAGAATAAACAATAATTGTTCACACAAGTTACAAAAACATGGGATGCATGTGTCAAATATTATCAAAGTCATCCGTACATCTGAGCAGTTGATCTCTTCTAATCAGGAGGTTGTTGCTGTCCAGTCTCTTTGATCTTTGCTGATCACACATGCTATATTGTCTTTTTGGTTTGTTTGCAGCTTTCGGAAATATATCTCGCCGTGCTATTTCATCACATATGGAATCCGAAAGATTACATCAATTTTACTATGTATCAAAGCCCATTACAACTGCGTCGCTACCTGTATATACTGAAAACATGCAGCGTTTGTCATCAATTAATTCTTCCAATTTTGCGGATTTGTTGTTCTCCAATCAGAAACATTTCAGTGCGTTACCAACTGTTCCCGTGTTTAATTGAGTGTAATTAGTACGTATGGAAGGAAAATAGAAAGTGAAAATCTAATATATAAAACTTTGCGCGACATGCTAATCACTTCATACGTGTCAAAGTTCCTTTATTCCCTCTCACATATTCAATACGTGCTTTTCGTGCGAAAGCACTCGCACCAAAGTTACGGTAATTCGTGCATTATTAATTCCAATAACTTTCATGAAAACTTTGCTGCAATTAAAAAAACCGAATTACGCTAATTATAAATTTTTCACAAGCCACATCGTCAAAGGTGATTGGTTTGCATTGGTTTGACAGTGTGAGGGGATGTATATGTGGGTGGGTGGAAATGATAGGTTTGATGTCATTTATGAGTTTGTCCGTTCGTTTGATTGCGAATTCGTAGTGTTGTTGTTTTGAATCGGTTTGCTGGTTGATTGCTACTTTTCCGGCTATTCCGATTTCTAATTCCAGTTAATTAAAGTGCTTCTTCCAGATTTTTTTCCGTAAAAATTTTCATTGCTTCTTTATTCTGTCCTTTATCGAGTTCTCTTAGCATAACATCCCCAGTTACTGAGAACAATATGACTAATTTCTCATCAGAAGTATGATTGGATGTATTTCTGGACATTTCTGAACGCAGAATTGAATTTTTCTCTATATTCCTTAATAATATACTCATGTATGTTTGCAGTATTGATGGAGCTTAGGGTTGGTGGCCGTTTCCGACTTGGCCGCAAAATTGGTAGCGGTTCATTTGGTGATATCTATCTGGGTAATGTTTAGAATTTTCTTTCTTCACTTTAAGGATATCATAGGTAATGTTTGTGATTAAGACTAGGATTAAATTTAAGAAATATGGAGTGTTAAAGAGTATGACTATATTCTCTTATGATTCTCTTATTTAATTGGTAGAAACGAAACAAAGTTAGAGCACCCGGGTTTTTTTTAATTAATTTTCCTCTTCCGTCTTTTTTTCTTTTAATTAAACTGTCGATCATTTTACAGGCCAGAATATTCTGACACAGGAGGAGGTAGCAATCAAGTTGGAATGTGTGAAAACTAAGCATCCACAGCTACACATCGAAGCTAGATTATATAAATTGATGAGTGGAGGAATAGGTATACCACAAGTGGGTATTATTTGTGATACTCCTTTTGCAGTTCAACTGATTTTTTCCTTCTGAGCAGTTTGCCTAAATCACGATAAAATTTAGGCGAATTGCTCAAGAGGAAAAAACTTGATTAAATAGTCAAGTTCGGCTTAGTTATAATTATATTTCGTAAAAAAGTATGCAGTTACGTATACGACTGTCTCCACATATTCTTATGCTACGGTACGTCTATTAATTTCGACTGTGTAGATCAGATAATACAGTTATGGATTTTTAATTCAGAAAAAAAAAATGTCAGTATTTCAACAGTAAGCTTAAATTTGCTAATTTAGAACATTAATCCTGAATTTTGAAAAAAATTTTCAAAATTTTTAGCAATCTAAAGTTCCCTCAAAAAAACATTTTCTTGTTTTATTAAGGTGAAATGGTGTGGTTATGAAGGCGAATACAATGTTATGGTAATGGAGCTATTAGGACCATCTCTGGAGGATTTATTTAATTTTTGCTCTCGAAAATTTACTCTAAAAACTGTGTTGCTCTTAGCTGATCAAATGGTGGGATTTATGTAAATATTTGAAATTTACTATCTTAAATTACGTAATTTGTATTCAAGAATAGTATGATTTAGATTTCAGGCTTCCTTTCTTTGCACTATGGTATACGCTTAGGAGTACCAGAGAGGTCCTTTTGTACCCATAATTGTAAATAAGGCACTAGGAAAAGGAACCAGTATCAAACATATAAATTCTTGTACATGAAGTTAGTCAGTTAGTTAAGATTTCATAACGTTGCTCTAATGACTACTGGACATGCGCTCCGAGTTGTGATTATTGTTATCAGTTCGGAAAATTTTCTTTACCTACAGTAAATTTCCTCTTAAAGATGAAGTGTCATAAAACTGCCATGTGGAGTGGAAGCAAATTTCAGACAAAGTATCCTGGTGTTCAAAACACAGCATTTTGAGTTTTTAACGAGTTACTTTTCAGCTCTCACGCATTGAATATATCCATTCGAGAGATTTTATTCATCGTGATATCAAACCTGACAATTTTTTGATGGGACTAGGCAAGAAAGGCAATTTAGTTTATGTAAGTCTTTTTAATTTTCCTGTTTATAGACACAAATCTTATTATAAGACATCAGTTTATGTCTTATGATTTTTAGATGATAGTTACAGCGAAATTTTATTCAGTTGATACACTGCAAAATAATATTACCGAGAATTTTAAGCAACATAATATTGCCGCATATCTGGCTGAAGTCAAGCAGTTCAAACCTAATGATCGTGTCGAATAAACAGAGTAATTTGGCACTATAGTTTAAAATGTGATATGTGACGTACTGAATACCATTCCTCGTGATTAGGACGATTTGTTCCATCTATGGAAACATTATTAGAAACATAGTTTTTCTCCCATAAGTTTTCCTTAAATGAATTTCAGATTATTGATTTTGGACTTGCGAAGAAATATCGCTGCAGTAGGACACATGCTCATATTCCTTATAGAGAAAATAAGAACCTTACTGGAACAGCAAGATATGCATCTGTTAACACTCATCTTGGAATAGGTGTGAATATAAGTATTATGTCAGCAGATTTAAAATTGAAACTGATTTTTCGTATTATTTAAATTTCATTACGGAATTAGTGCAGATTATGATAAGGAGACAAGAGTGAAGGAGTGACTTGAACTGTTATTCTCTGATCAATTGAGGTAGCAGTAATATCAGTGACAGTTGTTGACGGATATAAGTAGTAGGCGATAGTCAGCTAATGACTGATGACTTTTATTACTTCGGGTTTCTTGTAGAGCAGAGTCGAAGGGATGATATTGAATCACTCGGGTATGTACTTATGTATTTCAATCGTGGCACCTTGCCCTGGCAAGGTTTGAAAGCAGCAACAAAACGGCAGAAATATGACAAGATCTCAGAGAAGAAAATGAGCACACCTGTTGAAGAGCTTTGTGCTGGATATCCAGGCAGGACTTTTTGTTACTCTGATTGCTTTGCATTAATCCTGATATGCGTTCATCATTTAGGTTTCCTGCTAATTTGGAATTTGAATTTTTCTTGACAAGTCTATAATAACCACTACGAATGCAACTAAATTCTTGACGTCTTTTCTTGAGACAAGTATTTAACAGAAATGAGGTGATATATCAAAATCATGTTTTATATCGTATTTTCCTTTTGCTGCAAATTGAATAGCTGTCTTAGTAAAACGTCACTTTTTTTATGTACATCATTCTCTTAGTTTCTGAAATCCACTATGTCCCTATTTTTAGAAGCTTTCGCTGCTTATCTGAAGTATTGTAAATGTTTGGGCTTCGAAGAGCAACCAGATTATTCGCATCTTCGTCAGCTCTTCCGGAATTTATTCCATCGGCAGGGTTTCACCTATGATTATGTTTTCGATTGGAATTTGCTCAAGTAGGAAGTCAACGACTCGCATTTCTAATTTTTTTTTTTTTTTTTTTTTTGATAAATTTTTATCATCGCCCTTATAAGATATTAGTATTTCGTTATAGTGATTAAAATCAAGTTGAACCGAAATGGAATTAGCCTAGTTTTGACGCTTAATTATCTAAGAAATTAGATATATGAGAGAAATAATCTACTTTCATTGTTGATTTTGTTCAAAGAAAAGGAAACTTAAGACTCAGTCGGTTGTAACATTCCATCTACTTGCCTCTTTTCCCGCTCAGGAATGACTTTTATTGTTTATAGAACTGCTAAACGTATGCAGCCATCGCAGGTGCAGCAAATAGCGCAACAGAGAATGACTATTGAACAGTAAAGGTACATTTATTATTTTTGAAATAAATAGGGAATAAGTGAGTATATCTGAGGTTTATTAAGATACCATTTAGTGTATAGCTGTGTTTTTGGAGCTTCACATCAATTGCAGTAGGCAAAGATTCGAATTAAGTTGTTCTAGTTTGTTTAAGATTTATAGAAGTGCAGTGTGAAAGGATGAATAAGGCTAATGATTTTCTGTGATCATTATCCCATCATTTTTAGTGCTTAGAAACTCATTTTTAACAAGTAAATATGTGTTTAAATCCTGAACGAGAGGATTTGTTGTTATTTCGGCTATTTTACTGTCTTTTTTTTTTTTTGGATAAAATATCTGGATAGTGTGCTATCACTTTTGCAATCTACTATATTTAACATACTTTCAGAGAAATCACGGGTCAGTTTTGAGTGTGCCAGCAAACAATTATTGATGTATAAAGCAGAAACAAAAAACTATTGTGTATAGAAGTATTCATGGCATGCGAATGACCTCGTCGTCAAGTTGCTAATACTCTAGTTTATTCGTCATCTAAAACTTACTTGTATTATGTTACTTTGTAATGGGCAAAGCAATATCGGGATTTTTCTTGTTTCTTTTTGTTCAATTTTTTTGACCTGAAATTCGAGACATTTTCTACTTCCGATTGGGATTGAAGATATTCTGGTCCAGAGTTTCTGCAGAAAACGGGAGCAGTCCATAATAATCAAATGTATGAAGTGTGCAAGGTAGTTATGCATCGTTGTGCAAATGTCATCATTCGTACTAATTTGATAATTTTTTCTTATATTCTGAATCCTTTGTTTGCTTTCTTTGCTGATTAGGGTAAGAATTTTATGGTATATTATTGGAAATCATGACAGTGTGATGCAAATTTAGAGCATGAGAAAAATTATAAGGAATCTGTCAGAGGAATTGAATATTTAGTATTGGTATAGTTTACATTATTACTGTAATCTTTAATAAATAGTTCCAAAACAGTATTATATATTAATTTGATTGAGAATGGCCTCTGTCATTGATCCAGTGAATAATAGATTTGCAACAATTTTATATTGTAATCACGGCTATTTTTGCGGTTGATGTGTTTTAGCTTCCCTATATCAGTTATAGTTTTCCGAGACTGGTTCTTCGAAGTTAGAGATTTCATGTGCATCACATTTCGACGAATTTTACACTTGGTGCTTGTAGTGATGATATGATACCATACAAATTTTACATTCCACATGAATTTTTAGTGTAATTTCGTATATTTCGTCGATACACAAATGCATATATGATGCATTTTTGTTTCGTATCTTATTCAAGTCCCTCATTTTTTTCGTTCTTACTTTGCTATAAAGTTTGAAAAACTTTTATAAAATTCGAACTGTGACGAAACCTTGAGGATTCTCAAATGAGATCAAATGTTAATAAAAGAATATGAGGCATTTCAGGATGCAGAGAGTAAGAACAGAATTTAAGATTTTCAAAACGAACGGAAGATACGTTTGCCGACTCAGCTCAATTCTCAGTTTCTGTTGAATAACCATTTCATTTGACTACTTTAAATTTTGACACCATCGTTAAGAAATTTTGTTCGTTTTAAACAAATTATAAATGCTTCGTGATAACAATATACTTTTGGAGAATTCGTAATGATTACGAATTCCGGAATTTGCAACATTGCCTTTATAGAGGTAATGGTGAATAATAATCGTCTTGGTTTTTTTATTAACCAAATTAGATAAGAATCTAGTCAATATTGTTTCTGTAGAAGTTTTACGTATCACGATAGATAAAATTTTTATGGTAGTGGTCAAATTTAGTCATGCTTTGGATACCGTAGATTGTGATGAAGGGTTGATTCGGAGTGAGCATCTCTTTCCTCGTTGGAAAATTTAGGCTTAAATTATATATGCGCTCAGTTCTTGACATGCTGTATAACTTCACTTTTTGTATTGGAACATATATGTTGCGTAGTTTTAATTTTTTATCCATCCCTCAAATCTAGGCCATCTTTTAAATATTTGTAGTCAATATCATTTGTGTTTATTTTGCCATTGAAATGCAGAAAATTCCTTTCATTTACCACTTCCCCAAAAGTAGTTAAGCCAGTCCAAATGTGCGCTTTGATGTTTGAATTTTCGGATTTTCGGTCTGAAAAATTACAGTCTTTTTCTTTTTTTTTTTTTTTGACTTTAACATACATAGGTGTTGGTCTAATTTTTTCTCGTACTTCCATGCCCACTAATATCTGTTTCCTAAGTTGGTTTGAGCTTTTTTGTTTTACTAGTTACAGTTTTTAGGTTTTATTATACAGCATTTCTTATTATCTTCACCAATTTTGAGTGCTTGATGCACAGCATGAAAATAAACGTTTTGTTTAGGAATTTCGCTTTTGTCTTCTGAATCTAATGATATGTGCATGTTCGTTCCATACAGTGAGGTTGCTTCATGTGTTTTTTTTTTCTTTTTTTTTTTTCTTATTTAATTGCATGGAAAATTTTGACAATTTTAAAACACCTATTTGCATATCGTAAGGAGCACACAGTATATTGTTTTGGATACCTTTGTACATGTCTGTCAGAAATCAGCAGGTCATTTTCCAGGATTGATGGATATCATTTTATTTTGCCAGGTAAATATTTCGGGTTTTATAAAATTGAAGTTCGATAGTGGAAGGGCAGATTTCTGAGGGATTTGTGCGAAAGAGTAGAGTTATTGGATTAACGGCATGAAAAATCTTTCATTCTTCAGAATACTGTGCTGCTAATAGTTAAGCATTTTGTCGATACTATTTGTTTAATAATAAGATATTTGACTTTTTCACTTTTGAAGGATTATTTCCATGAGCCCGATTCAATGACTAATAAGGAAGTTAGTATTGCATAGTGATGTGCATGTGTAGTTTGAAATTCTTGAACGAATGCTTCCTATAAAGCAATTATATTTTCGCATTTATTGAATTCTCTTTATTTAAAATGTGTAAATTTATGTACTTCAGATGAGATTTCATGGCCTGAACAGTTGTAAATGAGTTATATTTTATTTGAATGTGCAAGCTGTCATCATCTTTCATTATTTATTGAATGTTCTGATGAGGCATGTCGCGAAATCGGTAATTTTTCTATTGGAGATTTTAATTTTAGAATTTTTATTCGATTATTTGCATGTATTTGTATCAGTTTCCGGAGATTGATTTCTCGAGGAAGGAATTTTTTTCAATTTTCCTGGTTTTTTTGAATATTTGAGCATTCGGAAAAGGACTTGCAGAAAAGATGTGGTGACTTTGTTCGACGTATTCTGTGAAGTTGGTGCAACGTTGGATGGTGGGGTGGCTGTCATCCTTCAAAAATATCCTGATGATTTCAATCATGAACAAACATTGAAATCTGTAGCTCAATTCAGCTTTCCTTGTGGTGTTGACAAGTTAGTTTTTGGCGAAAATTTCCATTTTTCTTTACTAAAAAATGTTTTTAGTTAGAATTTGAAGAAGTTTAATTTATCAGCAGGTTGTTCTGAGAAATTCCAAAGATGGAATGGTTATAGCAGTATTTTTCACTAGTATTGTTTCTGTTGCATAACTTTTTCCTCGTTTTCCGCAAAAAAAAAAAAGAGAAAAAAAATTAAGTTCTCAAGGACGTACATCACAATTGAGTCAGCGGGATAAGAAATGGCACTTCAAAATTGCCGGGATGGGTGTAAAAATGATAAAGAGAAAAACTTCGACGAGATTAATTTCATTTTTTAAACTGTTTCGATATTTCAAAATGTGGTACACCGGATGCTTGACGAACTAAAACGATGGCCTTTGCAGTTATAACATGGAAACGGTACAGCTGTTTTCATTTGTCTTAACAGACGAAAAGTCGCAGTATACGTATGCTTTTTGTCGACATACGCCACACAATAATACATGTATTTGTATTCTCAGGTTTCCTTAAAATCATTCTAATTTTCGAGTGATTTTGCAAATTCAAACTTCGTTTATAATAAATTGCGAGCATGAAGTATGTTTCACTTTGTTGGCCGCTTATAGCTGCATTTTGTATTTTCGTTCATTCTCAGATCATCCCTACAATTTCCAGCCGAAGTAATGATACTTATTAATTTTTTGTTTGAAATAAATGGTTTTGGACTGCTTTTTTTTCAGATGTTTTGTTGACTGCCTTTTCAGAAAGGAAAATTTTAATTCACTTTCAATTGTTCTGATTTTGACGGTCAGTAAGTGAAAATTTTGCAGCGGTCTTCCATGGGCCAATGTTTTCTACAAAATTCTTAATCATATATCAACGGTGATGAACAACAGACCGGTATGTCAAGATTTCGAACCCTTAATAAATCTTTATATTCTCGAAAATCAGTCGTATTAATTTTTTGCAGCCGAGATCTCATAGAAATCCATGTTATTTGGAGATTCTCCAATATTTCATGCTCTAATTTGCAAATTTTTTAAGACAAGTGAATTGGATTCTTTTCTGACATGTGCTTACCATACGCCTATTCCTAGTGCTGGCGAGAGTTTACTTATCGAATCTAGTCTTGGTGTAAATGTTTGTTTTTCTTCATTCATGTATTCATCTTTTTTTGTTTCTCTGCTTCACTGTGGACAATAATTTAAAGTTTTCAAAGTACTTCATGAGTGAAAAGATTAAAATTTTTGAAATTCCTCGTAAGAGCTGTTTGAATTTGAGATTCTTGAATTTGAGATTCTAAGTCATTATTTCTAGTGCAATATCAGAATGATCAGATTTTTTAAAAACAAAAAATTAAGTATAAAAATAGGATATATTCTTTTATAGGAACTATTATTTCAGTCTGTCTACACACTGGGTTCAGTCTTTTATCTTTCTTTTTTTTTTTTTTTTTTTTGCAGAAACTACAAGTAATTGTGCCAGATAGCAATAGATTGCCGACCTTGAAAGAGAATAAATTCATGCTTGAATTTTACAATGCCATATCAGAAAAGCAAATGATTGCACTGTATGCAAGGCATGTTTGTTCTTTACTTTCACTCTTAGTTCCTACTTTTATTAACTTCAAAAGGATACGAAAGCTTTGAAAATATTCAATTTTGCAGCTTACTGAAAGAGCGGCGCATTTTGTTTACGAGTCCGAAATTAAGTCAACTTTCATCGTGTGTATTTGCTGCTGCTGCGTTACTTTATCCAATGCATTGGCAAAATCTTTTCATTCCTGTACTTCCTGCTGGTTTAGTTGATATGCTTATGTAAGTTTATTGTTCATCTTTTTGGTTTCTTTTAATTTATTCATTTTTTCTCCTTGTTTTTTCCAAATTCATTCCAGGACAGTGTGATTGTTTTTGTTCCTTAGATTTAGTTTATGATTTTAGTCACATCATCGATCATGTTGTTTATCACATCAGTGCTAGAAAAGTCTATATCCATTTCTGATAGTTATTATTAGACCTTCCGTCCCTTTGCGCCATTATCACGCAATGAATTTAGCTACTTATAAGATTAATAAAGGCACATTATACGAATCGTCTTCACATTTCAATTGATTTATTTGCTAGTTGTGCTGTGGATAGTTCGATTCACCGTGGCCTTAGTCAGACAACATCAGTATTATGTTTTTGTCTTGTTTAAAATTTCTTTGAATATGCTCGCTGTGTTTCGGTATAACAACTTCATCTCTGCCACATTACAACATATAGGAGATTTTTGCGAAAGTGTTTTTACCTCTAATGGTAAGAGTTCGCTTAGAACTGATGTTGTTTAGCGAAGCTTGTTTTTTCGTCAATTTCAGGGCGCCAATGCCATATCTTATAGGCGTGCCAAAGAAAATTTTGCAGGTTTGTCCTTTGATTTTGTCACATTAAAGTTAGTTTGGAGTTGATTGTTGTAAAGAACAGTAAATTACGATTTAATGGTTTCGAATATACTTGTTTCAGAAGAGATGAAAAAATTCTCAATTTAAAATCTTTTGTGAAAACTTATGCTTTTTTGTAAGAATATATGTTATAATTATGTATAAATTTGAATTGGCGTCTCTAAGTTCCAATTTAGTCTATGAAACAGCTTGAGCTCGACGATGTGATGGTCATTGATTTAGAGGAACGCACACTGCAGTGTGCTCATAATGATGTAATGGATTTTCCCGCTGAAGCATTGAGTATCCTTCGCCATCATTTGCATTCATCTTCCAACATATTCTTTTCCGATGGCTTAGCTCGTTCTTTTCTAAAGTAACGGTTTTTCATAACATTTAATATAAATGAGTGAAACATCGGAGGTCGTAGCATACCGGGTTAATCAGAACTGTTTGTTGAGATGTAAAGTTCGACAATCTGAGAATTTACATGATAATTTTTTATTTTGCAAATTATATTATAGGACAAACGTTTTTCTTTTCGGTGGTTATCATAAAGGATTATCATGCTCATCGTATTCGTTTTCGTGGGATCGTCAAAAATTTATCCAGAATCAAAAACCTGGTCTTCAGGCTTACTTGCGATCTCTGCTTGGGCAAGATGGTGTGCAGTACCTTGAACGGGTGAGAGTGCCTTAATAATTGATCATGTGAAGATTATGCTACTTTTGCTTATTGGCATACATTTAATACTATATTGGTCTCCAAAATTGTCAAATCATTCAATGCACTGCATATTTTAATGATAAAGCATTTCACATTTTCATTGCTTGATTTCTTTGTAGTTTATCGACGAAAGGATCGCATCGTTGAATTCTGGAGTACCAATTGATGATGAATTTGAAAAAGAGATTCGTGTTAATGAAATGAAATCATCGAAGACATCACATCTGGTAGGTACAAACTTTAGATCCTCGAGAAATGCCACTAGTCTCATCATTTAGTCATTTCCTGTCCCCAAACTCCACTACATCATTTCGGTGCTGATTAGTTCGAAAATTTTAAAATTGTTGCAGAATCATCCAGAAATGTTTCAAAATGCAGTAATTTCTGTAAGATTTTCATCAGTATCTGCTGTTGTGGTTGTTGTATTGTGATAGTGTTCCATTTATGTATGATTTTGATTTAAATGTTAGAGTTCAAGAAAGGAGAGGTATTGGCAAATGATCTAGTAAAATTATTTTCTCAAACTTGTCCCCAGTTTTTGCTTATGTCTGGCGTAACTGAACAGTTTCCTTTGTTATTTTGGAAGTGAATTCCTGGAATGTGAATCAGACCAGTATCTTCTGTGCCGTAATTCCTTTTAATTCATTAAAACTAGGGGTTTAATTTCCTCTCCAACTGTTCGTTGTATATTGTGTGAGAATGCTTCATTGTTTTTTTATTGTTTTTCATTAAGTTCTTTTTAAGTTTAGGTTAGAGAAAATGCAAATGATGTGATTGGTTTATTGAAGGATAAAGTCCATTCCATTGCGGTAAGTCTCTTTTCAAGTTCATTCCATTGCAGTAAAGCTGTTTTCTTTTTTTAGTTTCGTACCAAACCTTTCTTTCAGTATTCCCCGTTGTTAAAAATTAGATTAGATTGATGTTTCAGAAGGAATTTAATCTGGTTCGACAACTTGAACTTGAATTTGTAGTTAATTTAAGAGGGACAATTTTAATTTGAAACTCAAGCGCTTTTTTCAGCTAAAAGAGCGCTTAGGCCGTTTAACCCCAAAAGAAATTCGACGCTTCTCTTCTAAAAAATCACATCCTGTTTACGATAATGGAGCACTTTCATTCGATACACAGCAATGGATGACCGAAAATAAAGTGGAAGTTGATGAGGTGTGATTTTAATATGCTTCAAATTAGAGAAATCTGAACGGCAAGTATCTGATAAGATTCAGTAAGGAACACTCTAAGCAAATATAATAGTTTTCTCAATCTTATTGCTACCTTTTTTTGTCGTAATAATCATATGTCAATTAAACAGTACAGTTTGATGATTAGCTGTATATAACTTCATTATAAAACTGACGCGTTATCTCGCTTTGTGATCAATGATGGCAGAGCAAAGCATAGAATAATCGTTTATTCTGATGGGGTTATAACCCTATCACTTCTTTCAGCCCACGTCATCAGCAATTGAAGAGACAACGGATCTGATCGATTTCAGTGACAGTTTATTACCATCAACATCGAATCATAAAGCTACTGGCTCACCACGACTAGCTTGTACTTCGATTGAAAGGGAAACGATCACAAGTTCAGCGAAATTTGTAGATACTTCGCCACATCATCATCTTTCACTACAATTCTTGAATTTCGATCCATTCGCATCGCTACCATCAACCAATTCCTCACCATCAAGTCCGGTTAATTATATTGCTCCCAGAGACCGTTGGCAACGTTTTGATTAATTCTGTTCGTAATTTTTTCCTTCATCTGTTTCTTTTCAGTCGTGCAATTTGTTTTATATATCATTGTATACGCTCATTCTCGTCCAAAAATTATCTCGAGAAATGACCATGTTGAAAATATCGACTGTATCCATTTTTGGTACGGGATGTTACTCTGACCGAATTTAATATTGTGTATCAGTAGTTAGCATTTGATTACATGCAAAATCTTAGCTGTTTTTTCTTCTACTACCACTTCTCCTGTCTTTTTTCATTTTCTTTATGAAGTCCCAGTATAACAGTTATTCATTTATGCATTTCCTGTTTCCATTAATTTCAGCACACTAACTATATAAATCTAAAGTACTGGTGTCTAGGCATGTGCAAAAGTTAGGCTGTTCTAGAATGAAACTGTAGTGTAACTAAGTGGTATTTATAAAACGAATAATGCAAATCTTTGACTAACAAATTATATTTCACAGGAAAAGATAAACAGTTTGTTACGAACTTACTTGATGGGACGATTTGTACTGGACCAACTCTTCATTTTCCCTCTGCTGAAGTTTAATTTCCGGTAATAGCTTGAATTCATGATCTGCTTAAGAACAACAGTTCTTTTATTGACAAAATGCGACTAACGACTTTAAATAATCAGGCTCAACTGCCTTCATAAATCTCAAGCGTTCAAACAATCAGATATTGAGCAGCGACATTAATAAAACGTTGCCCATAAGAATTAACATTGTAAAGAGCAATGGTGCACCGATAAACATCAAGTTAAATTCAAAAGTACAATATCAGCGGATATTACACAGATTAAATTCGAAAGGACAATCACACGCAAGTAGATATGCAGGAAATGTACATCCAATAACATAAATTCATAGCTGATAACAAAGAAATGATCAATCATTTCAAGCAAAGAGAAAAATTTCAAACTTTATCACAAAAAACGTTGATACACGTCATTCGAATACCAATATTAGGGAAATAAGCACTGTTTACGGAATGGAAGAAAGAAACTGAATAATCCCTGACTCCTCGCCATATTCTAGTATGATAAATGAACGCATTGTCAGAAAATGAGTTTATCATGAAATTTGCAGTTAAATATGAAATATTGGAAACTAATCGGAAGTATACACAGAAACTCCATCAAAATAACTTTCGCAAAAGATTTTCCTTAATAAAGGGAACTGGAACCATTTGTAGTATCAAGTTTTAAATGAAAATTCATCGAACTGATAATCCTAAAGAATGTTAAGGAGTTTTTGTATCAAAACTAGCAATGAAAAAGATTGTGGAATGGTTTCTAAACAGAATCAGGATTTTTAAATTTCAAACAAGGTGACTGTGCATATCAAAAACCATAATCTTCATAAAAAAAAAAAATGAGTAAATGCCAAAAGCATTTTTTGTTATTTATTTCACCAGTACAAACAAATGATCATCAAATTTGTTACTATCTACTATTATTTCTATTCAATGGGATAAAACTGTCACTGCATATTTGAAACTTTTGGAATCAATGTAGAATTTCTGCGCATAAAATTGCAAAATTTGCACAAATAAAGTATGCCTAAAATAATTCAGGAAAACCAGGCAATCGAAAAAATCGAGGGAGAAATTCTGCCTTGAAGTAGCATATCTTTACAACTGATTATTATTGTGGAACAAATTACTGTCTGACAAATATGCAATAAACTAATTTTATAAATGAAAATAATGTTTAATGTGAAAATCTAGCAAACTATAAGACTTAAGTGATAGAGGAAAGTCGTTTATACATATGTTACATCAAAATGTTTTATCCGTTCAGAGCTGAATTCAGATTATGACTCTTCTGATGGAAACACATTGGACATTGATTAAATAAATTTCGAAACCATAAAATATTTCAAAAAAATTTAAGGAGGTCTCGAAAAATTCGATCATTTCAAATTTCAACGCAAAATGGTTTTCCAAGGAAAAATGACTTGTCGATCTACGTCAACATATGCATACAGAAGTGTGAACAAAGAGACGATAAACAATATAACAAACTAAAGCTTAGTGATCTCGTTTGGTTTGTTTAAATCGATTATCGATTTCGGTTTATAAGGCAAGGGAGGTTTAGGCAATGTATTATAGCTTTCAACTCCAGGTAATGTTCCAACATGATAAGCATCAGTATCTAGGTGTACCACAGTACGATTGTCTTTTGTACAAGCAACTGGAACTGGTGCATTACAGCAAATCTCAACTGAATTTTGTATACCAGATGGGCTTCGCAACAGATCAGATTGCAATATTTTAGCAACTTCTTGTGAGTTATCATGCTCCACTGAATCAACTGCAGATGTTTGATATCCTCCGTCCGGTGTAGATGATCGCCCCACATTACGTGGTGGCGGTGGACGTAATGGTCTGCCTGGTTCGTGATATGAACGAGTCATCTGTTGCAAAGCGGAACTATCGCATATTTCCACATTGGTTGTACAACCATATTCAGCCATTGAATCATTGGATGCAACTGATGGACTTTTGCTAATAAAACTGTTCAAATTTTCTAAACTAGACGACATATCTTCTACGCTATCATTGCAAGGATTCGAATTCGTTGTACAGTTATTACTACTATTGTTACAGTTTGAATAATCTATAACAGGTGGTGGTGGTGCCGGCCACTTGGGACGAGCACGTAAAGTGGAAGAAGCTGATAGTGGCTGCGATGTTTGTCGTAGCACTGAGGTTGTGCTGCGCAACTGCGCTAAATTCTTGCAGGAGTTACTAAAAAAGGTTAAATGCATGTCTTGCTGAAATAATATGAAAACTGCAATTGCAAAGGAAGTTTCATAAATTTCGAGTATATCGAAACAAAAATCAAAGAAAAAGAACAGTTTAAACTTCAATGGCAAAAATAGAATCAAAAAACAAAAATAACGAAAAGATTGTGGAGAAGCCATATGTTGATGACAATACTAATTCTAGACTGGGGCTTACTTGCTGCTTTGTGTTTGGCGAAGTATGATTTGCTGTTGTCCCTGTGCACCGCGTGGAACCGTATGGTCTCCACAGCCAAAGCTACTCGTTGCATCGGACTTTCGCTGCAGAAATGAATCAAGCAATGGCGATGTGTAGTTGAAGTTATCTATAAATATTAATTTCACAATCTATAAACTAAATAAAGAACAAGTGAGTCATATAAAAGATGACTAAAATCTTAAAGATGCTGGAGCATCGTCATATAAATCATGAAACAGAATTATCTTCTAGAAGGACGACATGGATTATGCTTGACATCAAAATTTTATAGTCTTTAAGCATAGTTGACAGTTCTGCTTATTCGTTAGAAATAAGTTCGTTCCTTCGTTAGAAAAAAATACCTTGGCTATAATTCGTTGGAAACTTCCTTCGCTACAAATGCGAAACAAAAAGTTAGAACGCATGTAATTAACAAATTAGTAACCATACTGGTCACACTTTTATAAACATTGATTTTAGTTTGACGTGTTCAAGATTCATTTCAAATTAAGCGAAAATTGTTTCAAGATAGCCTTGAAAGAACAGGTAACTCTTAAACAGGCAAACAGCTGGAGAAGTCAGTATGCAATTAGCAAACATGAATAAGCATGAAAACCATTCGTTCAAAAAATTACAATTCGGGAAGAAAAAATCGGCATTGGTTATTAATGTTTCCACTAATTTTGAACCAAGTATATTCTCCGACTCAGTGCCATTGCCAGAATCAATCAAATTAGGGCCAAAAACGATCGATAAATTGCCTACACTCATTCTGCAATAAAATTGAGACGTCCAAATTTTTATTCTTGTGAAATGTTGTGGGAAAAGAAATTTTAAAATCACCCATTACCACATCATAATACATATATATATATATGAAAGGAATTACTTCGTATATTCCTCATAATCCAATATCAGCTGCAAAAATTTGATTAAATAAGCAAGATTGTATCGATTTGCTTCTGGCATTAAAGGAAGAAGTCGATATATAGCTTCCTTCCGATAATCCGGATCTCTTCTTAAAATTATTAATGCATGAAAATAAAAGTCAGTTGCATAACTTAGGTTATTTTCCGTGTTACAATTAAAGCTAAGTGTTTTCATAAATGGGAACACTCCGATTCTCTTTCTTATCACACTGTATAAAGATCTATAATTTAAAGTTATGGATCCTAAGAGAGTGTGATAGGAAAGGGAATTCAACAATTTTTTGTAACAACTCTATGAAACTGATGACTAGTTACACAAATAATGACTTACTTGGCAATAATAATCCATTCTGAGTGAAGAGCATGAGTCATTAGCGGTTCAGGAAGTTCACGAAGATAGCATTTCAGGACAGAACAAACTGAATGAGGATCATTAATGTATTCAGCAATTTCCAAAGAACTATTATTTATTTGATGCGCATCAAATGCTGCTTTGAGACGCCTGATCCGATTGTTGTTACCGCTGACTCGAAAAAGGCCCTACAAATAAAATATGAAAATATCTAAGATTTCTAGATTTCATGCATATACTAAATTAAAAAATTGTTACGGATGTTTCTTAAGTGAACTTATAATTACTATAAAAGGACCTTAGGAAAAAATACTGTTCATACTACAAGTTGGAATTGAGAAACCTTTTCCTGGAAACCTTGATATTTCAGGATAGAGCAACACACTTCGAGAACCAAAGCCACTGAACGATTGGAACAACGTAAATGATCTTCCAAATGACATCCAAATACTGGGCGATTGGGATACGAAGCTAAAAAATATGAATTCTGAGAAAAACATCAAGTAATGAAGCAATATGAAATATGAAAATTATTGAATAAATTATCTTAAAGTAATACAAGAGAAACTGCTGTCGATCACTCACTTAGGGTATTGTAATAAATTCGTTGATTATAGATAATCACTGCTCCAGAATTTTTTGAGACGAACAGTAGATTTATTTCACGGTAAACATTTACAACTGATGATCATGATAAGATTCAAATCTGCGCAGGATTCATACAAAACAAAACAAAATCGTTTTTTCTGATTTCATATGGAGTGCTTACCGATTTTTCTATCGATTTCAGGTAGAATGTTTTCGAGTTTCTGTAAAGCTGTCCGATGATATTCCATTTGTGCAGTGATCAATTCTTTATAAACACCAGCAATTTCAGCCTCCTTTGACAGCAGTATGAAAATATCCGTAAAAATGTTGTCCTGAACATAAAAAAGCGCAGCTATTTTAATCGATTATTAAACAAACCATTCCAAGTTATTATTAAAGAAATCATATGAGCTAAAAAAATCAATCTCACAAGAAACACATGAGTTAAAAAATCAACCTTATAAGATTCTAATTTAAGTTGTAAGGCATCATATTCATCCTGAATTTCTTGTGCCTTTGACTCGTCATGATTTCCCTGTTTACGTTTTCTGCTAACTTCAACATCAACTACTGTACGCGTTAACTTTTCTTTTGCTTTTGATAGCGCTTTGTCATCGTCCATATACTTTCCAAAAGCATCCAGAACGCTATAACGTGAATAATTTATGATATCATTGTGCGTAACTCAATGATATTATCTTCATCTATAGTATTGGTTACTGGCTCACATTAATATTCCATAAAAACCTTTTCTCAATTAATTGATCTGTCAGGACTCGTTCTTCAAGAATTACACCCATGGTATCGCCATAAAGCTTCAGTGTGTCAGCAAGAACAGATGGTTGCGAGCGCGGATAAACATTTTCCAACTCTTTCGCATCCGTAAGCAGTTGTTGCCAAAGACCAAATTTATCTAATCGCCTCTGCAAAACATTGGTCATGCTCTTTAATAGCACATCATTAACTTTAGCTTTCAATTTAACAAATGTTTCCTCTTAAATATCTTAAAAAACAATAGGATCCCGATGTTTTTTTTTTCGGATAAAAGGGTTCCCTATCCTGTAGTTTAGCTACAAAACCACTGATTATTGTTATACCTTTCGTTTTTCAATAGCTTCCTCCCTATTGACACTTCTTATACAGTTCTGCAAATTCTGCCGTGTGTTTTTTACCGCCGAAACAATTTTCTGGTTTCTCTGTTCGACATGACTTATACTTTGCAACTCATCTTTTTTCTCAGACCTGCAAGCAAATTTTTCAGCAAAAGACGGTTAAAATCAATGAAAAACTTCCAAATTTATCATACAATACAAAATTCTTGATTAACCAAAGTCTGCTCTGATAAGCATTATTGGAAGATACTAAATTATTCATAACTCTATGAAAAAACAAACAAATTAAGTATGGATATCTTAAGTTATCACCCACTTATCCTCATGGTAATAAACAGCATTATAGTACCAATATATATTTCATACAAGAAGACAGAAGATAACGTACAATCCTACGGACTGCTGTAAATTTTCTTGCATACGACGAGCTCGTCGCTGTAAACCCTCCCGCATCTTCTCCATCTTTCTTTTATTTTTCAATTTCGTTCATGGAAAACAAAAGCCCTGAAACATAATTCAATAGACAGGAAAAAAGTTCCCTCCATTCGATGACCACGCTTTAAAAACAAGTGAAAACAGTTAATGAATATGCCAAATCAGTTGCTAGACATCCATATTAAATCGAAACTCGTCCTTGACAACTCTGAATAACTTTTTTCAACATAACATAAGAAATAAAAAAACTCGCCACAACTGATTCCACTTGAAAGTTTATGAAATAACTGCTGAAAGTACGAAAACTGTGATATCGTTAGTGGGAAGAGGACTACAAAAACTGAGTGGAACTGCGAGCATTCAAACGTGCATATTAAAGATGAAGGGAGAACGGAGATCAACAAGAATTGCGGGAGATGTGTTATGATAAATTGAAACGATGGCAGGGAACAATGGTCAAAAAGCAAAACAGAGAGAAAAGTTTGCGGAATAAATATCAAAAGTACCGTGAAATTTCCATTCGGGTTTAAAAGAGTTGGAAACAACATTCTAACATCAAATATGATGTAGCCTGCGTCCGACCAAGTATCCAAATGGTTACTTCTATTTAAGATAATGAAAAATTGGTTAAAAGTAATCACTGTGTGCATCCCGAGAAATAATTAATAGTTAAGTATTCCATATTCATAGAGCTGCCGCAAAATCCCTCATGAGATGCAGCTTTTCATTAAGATCCAGCGGAAGGCCGAGGGAGAAAGAAAGCGTTTTGGTGATTCCTTCGAAATGCGGCATACGAGGACTTAACAAGCGATTTTTGAGTTAATTGGATTTTTCGAAGATGTACAGGTGTTATTTACAAAGTGTCCACATATTAGTGAATCTGAGGAAGATTCTGATAGGTTCATCTGAACATTTTGCTTTCATTGATTCTCACTATCGTTCCTGATCTTATGCAGACGTTGTCGTGCATCAAGCATAGCTATTTTAATGTTGTTCGTCTTAAATTTGCCTTATTGTTGCTTGTCTGTAACATTTTATTAAATGTCAGTTGCATGTTTTTCGTTGATTTCATCATTCCGAAGCTCAAATTTTATATAACTATTACATTAAACATATTAAAAGCGCTATTCCATGATCAAATATCATATTCCGATTCGGACGATATCACAAGATCCTGATCTTTGAGCGATTATAGTTGAAGGCACAGGTATCTTTTTTTAGCACATCCTTGGATTTGACGACATCGGTGATCTTAGGCCGCTTTACGTTCTACATGTACAGTGTACCATTCCTTCTGTTCTTGTGGGTTTACCATGTGAATATTCCATCCCAGAAATAAAATTATTTAAAATTGTATCATGTTGTTCTTAAAACAGATCACAATATAAGGTTTGTGTAAAAGTGAAAAAGAAATTTAGTGTAAAAATGGATACAGAAGGAAATTTTGAGAACAGATGATGAACGTGCTGTGGTGCGAAATGTGCACTATACTGAATGAATTAATTTGAAACAGAGACCTTTATATGATACAATAGGAAGTGTGTGGTTGTCTGATAAGTAGTTACTGATAACGTTCATTGAGACCGTCGAGATCGTTCGGACTTTCAGTGTGACACACCACTGTATTATTGTAATGCGATCGCCGCTTCTAACACCATGTAAATCTAATGGGGCGGAGGAATAGATGGAAGAGGACTTCTTTCCTGTGGATAGCATTGGATGATTCAAGGCATCTCCGTTATCTCCGTTTTTCAAGAAGATGGGTAATATGTCCCATCTAATATATTCACTGTTGCTTATTATAGGAGAAAAGCTAAGGTTGGATATTTAAACAAGTGTTCCCCTTAAAAAATTAACTATTATTTTATGGAATGTAGGAAATGATGTAAATTTAAGTTCAAATTAGACAATAATGAATTCATTAGTTCATTAATCCGGAAAACTTACAAGTATTGGGGAAAATAGTGAAATAGTGGTTGGCAAGAATGCGGAGGGAGGTAAGATTATGTCAAATGATTGGCGCTTCGCAGGAATTTTGTCAACTCACTACGTGCTTACGAATTATATGCATCTTCTTTTGTGGATCCCTTTTAAAAATGAAGTATATAGGAGATTAATTAAATTATTGCAAAAAAGTTTTTCGGTTTTTTGACAGCATTGTATTTTCATTGAAAGTGAAGACGTTTTTATCTTAGGGATACCAGGATTTAGCTTATTGCTCTGAATATTTTACGCTGAAGTTGCTAGGAAGACCGCTTAAGCAATCGCTGTAAAAAAAAGATTTCTAAATATGAGTTTAAATCAAATTTATCGTTATTGAGCCTAAGATAAAGGATTGTCTGACGAGTTATGAATTTAGCTCAAATTACTGTCCAGCAGATCAACTTAACTGGCTAAGTGATTATTAACCTAAACATTACTAAAGAATTATCAACTTTCGCTCACTGAGAATGAGTCACTGTACACACAACCTGTTTTATGTAGTGAAAACAAACATGATCAAGTTAGCAGTGATACCTATAATGGTCTAGTCATGACAAAAATTCAGATTTTCAAATACTCTTCACTCAATGTGAGCATTCTACTCCTAAAGTTGAACTAAAATGTTCTTGAGTTCGTACATTATGTGTTTGAATCAGTTGATGATGTCTCTACTTTCATACAGTAACATTGTAAGTCGTCATAATCTTTTATAACATTTTTTTCAAATGTCGATATTTATTTCTAGCAGTAGTGTTCTCGGTAGCTATTTACTGAAAAATGATATAGCTTGAGGTCAAGGTTTGTTTCAAGTTTTTTTTTTCTTCATGCTTTGTTCGATCTTGGGTATGTTGAATCAATCTTGTTTGTTTTGACCTGGAAATTTCTAGATCTAACGGTTGGGGACAAATGAATGAATGAACAACGCGAAATCGTAAAAGCAAGCTGGTTACAGCATGTAATACATAAAAAAGGTGGCACTTTACATCGTAAAAAGGTAGATTTAATTTTAATGTTTCACACGCACTCTTAGAAGCAGCAATCATTTTTGCATTATTTTATCTTTTACTTCTGTTTATTTCAGAAAATTCTGTATGAAGAAGGGAAATGGGTCGTTTTATGTATTCACAATGGTCGTATACCACTTTTGGAATGGTATTTCTCAGAAGAATACGTAGATGGACACAGGTATTTTATATCAAAAATTCAATTAGATGAAGATATTTAGTGAATCTAATTTTTTTAGTGAATCACTTATAAATGATATTTTTTACATGCAAGGTTCTGCTTCAGTTTCTGACTTTGACATTCGATCAAAAAATTCCCCAATCTATACATTTGCTTTGGATTTTTACATAACAGACATAATTTTAGACCTTCGAAAGTAATCGATCTGTTGGATTCGTCTTTTGTAAGGGCCATTATGAATGACCCATCCAGACGCAGTTTCATGATTGGTTTTATGGACTGTTCTCGTGACGCCATTGAGCTTTCTGCTTTAACAATGTAATACTTTTCTAAATTAAAGATTTATAATAATTATTAAAGCTTCATTTACTGTTTTAGATAAAGTGTATATATACTTATTATATATAATCGTTTCTTTAGATAGAGATTTGAAACTCAGGCATTAAATTTAAGGCTTTGGGTATCGAATATATTCGGATTTCTCGCTCGTGTATTTCTACAATCCGAAACGCATAAGAACATAAAAACCGAGATTGGTTAAATTGTTGCTTGAAATGTTAGTAACATTTTCAGAGAAGATTGTGATAATTGGATTCAGTCAGCCACATCCGCGCTCATACGATTAAACTGCTTAAGGGAATCCACCAATCTCTATATTTCGGTACCTGATTTTGGATTTGAATCATCCAAAACAATTGAACAGTTTATTTATGAAGATGCAGGTATTGATGAGGTATGCTTTTTAAAGACTGAAATTTAACGTATTATAAATTGTAAATTGTTGTAGGATAGATTTAGAGACAAATAAAACGCAAAACGCTTTCAGTAGGACTAATCTATTTCTTTTCTGTGGCTCATATAAGCGGAGAACACTTTGTTTTGTGTTTTGAATTCAAAATATGGATCAGTATAAGGTTATTAACGCCAATTATTTTTCATAACATGAAGTTGGATTATAACTTACAGGCATCTTAAATCTCGTGCAAAATTGGAAATTGAATCACTTTTGATACTTGTAGTTCTTTTTTGTTTCCAACTATAAAAATTGAAAAAGATTATGTGACTCGGAATTAATCACGATAAAGTTAAAGATACCTGAAGAACTGGCGCCGTCACTACCAACTTCTACTCCGCAGAACTCTGAGTACGAACGCATTAGATGTCTATCATTGACAATGCAACCACCTGGGATATCATCTCTGTTTCGTACGCTAAGCACCGAAGAGAAAAAAGAGAAGAATCATGGGATGGTAAAAACTCCACCTCCGCTTCCGCCTCGTAATATTTCGTCCTCACAAGTTCAGATTCCCAAAACTGGTACAAAAGTTAGTCTTTATTTGATTTCCTTCAATCTTAAATCGAGTTTGACTAATTTCTTACTGGACAATTATTTCTGTTTTAAAGCTCCTTCAGTTTTTTAGACAAAGTGCACAAAAGTATTTCATCTAAAATATTCTAAGTCGCCAAAATTTTTTTATTACTTCATGACATGAATTTCCATATTCATTGATTTTTATAGACAAAATGCTCAACTTCTGCACTGTATAAGTTTTGTAGCGTTACTCCATATATGATCATCCGAAGAATCGTGCATCCACATCGTTTGGAGATTCATCAACTGCAAAAGAACGCTCAGGAGATATTCCAATTAGTCTGCAAAATTCTGTATATAGGTTTATAACTCATACTATTACTTTTGATTCTTTCTCGTACCTTTTAAAACCAGCGTTTCATGGTCTTTTGTAGTTGTCATTTTTCTTGTGTAGTTTCCACTTCTAAATATTGGATTAGTTAAAAATGAATGCTGATTTGGAGGATTAAGCATGGAAAAACATTCATTTTGTTTACATATAGCAAGTTAGCAGAACTTCGCTTTCATGTTTTTCCATTACAGTAAAATAACTAGTTTCAAGTAATCTTGGTTGGAAATATCGAATAGATAGATGAGACTGAGTTCCAGTTCCTCCATCTATCAAAATGTGCAAGAAATCATTTTTTTTCAGTGCATAAAATTTGACAGATTCGGCAATAGTATGGAAGTAGGAAGGTACTTAAGATCAGAAATATTTACAGCACTTTGGATGGACCGACATCACTGGACACCGAAATAGCAGCACCGGTAAGTTTACGTCCTGAATCGATGAAACGTGGTTATTCTGTCCCAGCTGGAACTTTGAATGTCAATATAGCTCACTCACATCGTATTATTGCAAATAATTCTCTGTCACTGAATTATGACGCACCTTCTAAAGTGATGAATCGGATTTTACCAGTCACAAGCATCGCACCGCAAAAAAGCCATTTACCTAATGAAAGAAACACCAATGGAATATTAGTTGAAAATCATAACAGTTCACAGTCCAATTGTGGTATTTCAAGTGGTTTGAGAAATTTAATAGTGCAACCATTCATTTGCACGCAGCATATTGCATACGTGGATTTCGGCGGGAAAGTATGGTCAGTATTATGATGTTCTCTTTTTACGCTGAATTCTTGACTTTTAGAGCAGTTTCATCAGTTTCATTGACATTGATTACATGTTCTTTAATCTCTATTATATTGTTATACTATTATATTACTTTGGTTTATCTCAATGAAGTTAGGCAGAAATTTCAGTTCATATTACTGGTTCCCATACGGTGCTTTAGATTTCTCCCAGTTTTGGTATAATTTTCAAATAATTATAGCTCAAGCCATTGCTTTATTTAAGGATAACGGGTTGGACTGTAGTTGCGGAGAAATATCTTGCTGATCAATTATTTGTTGGTGATCAACTTGTACGAGTTGCTGATGTTGACATATATAATACACAACAAATTCCATTCGTTTTCAATGCTGCATTAAAAACGGGGTTATCGGTACTTTTGTAAATCACAATATTTCTTATTCTTTACTAAAATCGTTCTGTAACATGAGCCATGCGTAAGACAGTCCTGTTTATTGGAAGAAAAATGCTGACCATTAAAAAGTTCCTTCTGTTTTATTTTAAAATAAATTTCACAAAATGTTATTTGCTTCTCGGAAATTTTTGAGAAATTCGATCGACATTACTGGTATTTTATTTCAGGTAAATATTACTATCCAGCGAGTGCCTCACGGAACAGTTTACACACTGCAGAAAACGCAACAGAAATTTGATGCGGGCTTGATTTTGGATAAACATAAAATCAAAGTAATACTTTGACTTTTAGCTGGAGATCTAGTTGCTCTTTTTGGTTTGATTGTCAGGAATTTTGTCATATCTTTGCAGCTTATTTCAGCTGGCTGACGTGCTTGAAGGATCACCAGCATGGGAAGCTGGTATTCGGGCCTCAGTTCCGGCTGTTACACGAACAGGCATAACTCCTGCTTGCATCACTTGTGTAGATAAGCATGCTTTGAATATATTTTCAGAAGATGATGAAGTTTTGAGGCATATCGATTCTTTACCTTTGTCTGTTTTCACTATCATGATACAACCTTATGACTTCGTGAAACTTCTGAAAAAAAGTTTGAGGAAATTGAAAAATATTAGCGATTTTGTTCATTAAGTACTTCACCCCATTTTTTAATACAATTATTAAATTGATTGCTCAGTTCTTTTAAATCTTTTATGTGTTATTTTTTTGTTTCAGATATCTTATTTTTTGATTTATAAATATGGTTTTCTTTTTCAACTCTAATATATAAAAACTTGAAAAATAAATGACTCATATTGAAAGAAGACCTATAAATCTTTTTCATTGATATAACTTTTAGAATAATTCTAACAATGTATCGACTATCGTTTGATGGAGGATGATACGTTTATTGATGCTCTAAATTTTATTATACATTTAACTTAGCATCTAGACATCGAAAATTCTTCGTACAATTATTTTCGATGAATAAAGTACTAAAAAATGACCTTATCCAGTAGCAAGATAAAACCTCAGGCTAGCAGGCATTTGATATATCATTTCCTAGTGGCATCGTTTATAGCACGAACAAAGAAGATAGGGAAGGATAATGCAGAATTTGTATAATATTATCAAGGTAGAGATTATTAAAATTTCATATCCGTCGCCAATCAGTTTGTGTCCTTAGTTTTTATTTAACAATGGGGTGTTTACTATGCACATCTTGGACAGATCTTTTTGTAAATTAGACGTGTGGCGACAATCCCTTTATTATGGTAAGCAATTTTAAAACTATGAATTATTTCTTCAGATCTACGAGATTTTCCTTTCGTGTGAATTATGTCCATATATCCATTTGAGACGATGAAGTTTCATAATGATCGAATCTTCCATTAAGCGAGAAGTGATGGACGTGTTCGGGTTGTTGTAGACATCAGTTGTTGAATTTTGTTTATTGTCTGTGTAAAAAAAGATTTTGAAATTAGGAATTTAGCTTCTGGTCCACAAAATTCCTTTAATATCCATTGATTCTATGTCAGATCATCCTCGTTACTAGAACTGTCGGTTTATTTACTACATGGCTGAACGATGGGTTCATAAGCGAACGTGGGGGGCCGTGTGTTAAGGCTCCATGTAAGCTCTTAAACCATTCCATTCAAATAACCTTCGACTAGGTTATTTGAGGAACCCATTAATCTGATCTTGCCTTTCCTTAACTAATTCAAAGTTTCTGGTACCCAGATGTAACCACTGCCAACTTTGATGCAACATAGAGATCGGATTTCACCGAAAGTTCTAGTCATGTTGCATTTTTGATGGTAGTAGTTGGATTTGTAGTTCTCTTATAGAGACTGGTTCTTTAGCGTTTGTGATTTCCTTTAAACTGAGTTAATTCAGATCGGTACACATTTCAGAATAAAAAGTGATGGCTCATTCGCCGCCATTTACTCCTCCGTCATCGCCAAGTTGTAAAACTATGCCATCAGCACTTTCATTTCATACAGTTCATCCTATAACTACACCCACTGCCAACTGTTTGGCCGATTCTCTCGGAGTTTCGCCGCTTTATCGACAACACAGGTAAGATTTCTTTATCATATTGTAGCAAAAAGTTCATCGCACTTGAGAGTTGAGATGAACTAATTTTCGAGTTCTCTTTCATTTTCTTTTTTTTTGAAATACGTAACATTAAAATAAGTTCAACCACCGTGGCCAATGATTTTTCTTAAGTTAGCATCAGTATGATTAAGATTCATCCATTTCCATGAATCCACTCTTTCTTTCCTGAATTTCCCTTCTAATTGTGATCCTTCACCCGTCGTTAATTTCCATGATGACTAAAATGAAACTAATTTCTTTTCCGGCACATGGGCATAATTTTCAAACTGATTAGAGAAATTTTCAGTAAAAAAATAACTTATGAACAAATGTTTCCAGCAGTCTGATAGAGGAGTTTTTCATTATTTTTTTAAAATACGTAACATTACGATTAATTTAACCTTTATAAGCACGTTGGCTTGTTGTCATGCGATATTTTCTATAAGATGTAAAGGTAGTTTTTGTAGAGCTTGAGATTCGTCAGTCTTTATAATAATTATCTTATAGAACTCCATCTTAAAGTGTTCTTATTTGTAAAAGACGGAATTATGTACTTTTTTTCTTTAAGAAAGTGCATGAAGTAAGGATACTTTGTTTGAAATTTAGTACTTATATAGAGCGAAATGTGCATATCTGAAGTTGTTATAGAGTGCTGCGCATATATATAATTTAAGTTTCTCATAATTCTAATCATTTGTATTTTTAGTTCGGCTCGTTGGCAAAGCGCTGCACAAATTTACCAAAGTTATCAAAGCAGCCGGGCTCATAGTCGTACTCACAGCCCAGTACCAGATGGATTTCACGAAGCATTCATGCACCCACCAAGTTTAACTCCAGCCTTAATATCCGACCATTTCTCCGCTGTTCACAACACTTTCGGGTATGAATTGTGAATTAATCCTCGTAAGTTCGCTTTTCAGAGATCTTGTTTTCATCTCGTTCGTGGTGCCAAAAGAACTGTTCGATATTGGAATATATTCGTATTAATCCTAAAAGGTTATCCTAAATCTGTTGCATCCAATGATTGTGCTTCAAGATCCAAATACCAGATGCATGAAGTTACTATTTCATACATGTCACCGAAGTTTTTTGACAGAGCCGTATGCTTATTTTATTTCGAATGATTGTCTCTACTTCTATCGTTGAATGTTTTTATCAAATTAATATTTGTTAAATTTTCAGAAAATTGAAAGCCGAGAGAAAGTTCGGAAGCTATCTTTTTTTCATATAATATATGAAATTTTTAAAATAGCGCTTACTGTATTTTCAGAACACCACTTTCACTCGTTGAAATAGGTCGCGCCAATCGAAAACGTCATGCTGAAACTGGTGATACACTAAATGAGCAGAGTGTTGGTGGCCCTTTAGAATTAGAGGCTATAGCTGCCGTGCATGAACTTTCAAATGAAGTGCGCTCAATTGCTGTCTCAGAAATCTTGCCACGAACAGCGGATTTAATTTTCGTGAATATAAAGACTGTTGAAGGTTGGTATTTCCTTCAGAATTTTTCGTAGTTCTGAGAGTTTTATGCGGAAGAAACTTCTCTTTACTTCGTTGGTTTTTTACTTCAATGATGTTGATTTCTGTTGATTAGTAAAAATGTAGTTTGAGATCCAAGATAGCCAACCTCAGATTTTGAAAACGCTCTGGGATATATTGTGATTTCTGAAGTCTTTTTTATATATATATATTGACATAGGCAAATAAAAAAACTCATGGAGGAGTTATGACTTGTAAAGTGGGACTTGTTTGCATAAGTAATTGTTTTTTATATTCCTCATCACACTGAACAATTAATCTTCAGTACACCATTTATCAAGTTGTTGTTAATCTGAAGGCTAGAATTCCATAACTTTTCATTTCTGTTCTGATTATTAAACTATAATCAGGTCATCCTTATACGTTGGAATTAACAATGAAAGGATGGCGAATTGCATCGCTGCAGTGTGATAGTATGAATGGAGATTATAAACGGGTATTGTGGTAGTTCATTGGTTTTTTTTAAACTATTTAGCCTGAATTGTTTGTTTTTCAGAGAGCATCTTGTTTTCTCTTCATCGAGTTTTTTTTTAGAGATCATCGATTATGGGAGCATCAGGCAAGAAGTCTTATAGTCATGCTACCAAAAATTAAGTTAAATATCTGGCAGACGTTAAAATGCATTTACTTTTGCAGGTTGAGTTGCATGCAAAGTATTATGATAATGCTAGACAACTTCTTGAAGAGATTTCACCAGCACATTCGCAATACTTTACCAAATGTTTGACTGAAAAGCTAACTCAGCTTCATATTTGGAGGAAAGCTCAGGTTTGCTTTTATCAGAAATAGAGTTAATTTACACATTTAAAGATGAGAAACTCATCGACTAATAAAACTGAATGGAAATTCATTTTGTTTTTGACAAATGGCAGGTTAATTCAAGTCTAACTTTATGAGATTTTTGGTGCCTTGTTTAGTACCATTCACACCATATTTTTATACAGATTTAGAATTATAATCGTTTTTACATGGTGATTTTGTCGATTCTGCAGTTGAAAGTGTTTCATATTTATTTTTCCTGTAGGAAGAAATGGAAGATGTGGATCTGAAATCACTTGACAAACAGAGAGACAGTGCTTCAATAAATTCGAAAAAAAGAACAAAAGAAAATGATGGAGAAAATGACTATTTATCAGATGACGGCCTTGTGTTCATTGTGGACGAAAGTAGTACTAGGTGAAGTGTTCATTGCTTATCTTCCTATATAAACGATGCCGTAATTTGTGAATTTTGAGGTTTATTTATATTTATAATACCACTGCTTAATGGTGGCATTCAGTTAGTTATTTGCGGGGATTTTTATCTGGAGTAATTCCATTGTTAATAGTGCAATTCTTTTTGTTTCACTGTATTAAAATATGTTCAGCTTTTCAAAATTTAATGTTATTTGTCAAGAGGTTATAATTTCATTTCCATCACATATTTCTGCTGACATTAACGGTGTAAGACTCCCTGGCAGAAGTTATGAAAACGCTGCGGAGAAAGTATGTAAAATTAACCTTCTGACCATTTTATCGTTCATTTAGGTCTCTTTCCTCATCTATTCTAGCCAAGTTATCGCTATGTTTTGCCGCTCTTGATAATAGTCCCTATCCACCTACCTCCTCCCACTTTCTATATTCTGCCTTTTCCCCAAGTTAGATTTTGTCGTCACTTCCAAGAAATATCAAGAAAATTCGGTCGGAAAAACAAAGATAATTAGCTTGTCACATAAGCTATCCAGATACTTTGTCATTTATCTGACTGTATTTTTAGATTTTTTCCTGGAAGTTAGAACGCTATTCTGTGCAGTATATTTCGGGTAAGTATATAGGCAATTGTATCTTGACGTTATTTAGAAATTTTTTATTTTTTTTAGAATTTAAATTTTTTTTAAAATGTATTTTCGGAACAGTTTTTAATATTTTGAAATACGTAATTATTTTTTCCTATTAGCACTGTTTTTGATTTATAGATTGATGTGCAATGTAATTATTCTCAGTTTCATTTTTCTTAATCTGCACCAAGCATTAAGAGATTTTTTTTTAATTTTTTTTTTTCTTTATTGCTCTTGTTTTCTATGGGTGGGGTAGTCAACAAAGGGATCAATATCTTAGGAATATTCTTGTAGGTCAAACATGAAATTCAACGAAAGTTTTTTCCTTATCTGTTCCATGTTTAAATTTCGCTTATTTGAGATAGGGTTTCATATAAAAAAATTTCATTAAAAAAATGCTTATATGAAATAAATTCGATGATTCAAGTGAAAATATCGGTCATCATTTAATATATTCAGAACTAACATTTTCTAGAAATCTCTATAAAATTTTGCGATAGCTTTTTGTTAAGATTAAAATATGCTTTGCTCATTTGAAGAATTGATAACTGTCACATTTCTCTGTCTTCCATGAGCTGTTTCGTTTATATATGTATTTGACGTTTTAAATCATGTAATGTATTTGGTGGTCGTTTATACATTGTAAAATGAGAGCTACTTTCGTATTTTTTATTTTCTGGATTGAAATCGAAACATTTAAGTTGCATTGATTGCTGTCAAGGCCTTAATTTTTTGGAGATGCAATTATGTTTATATTGACTGCATTTTATGACTTTTCCTATTTTGAAAAAAAAACTTTTTATTTTTTCATTGTACTGTTTCAAAAAAAAGGGAAGCAACAAAAAGTGAGAAAATCAAGATTGGATATTTCAGTAAACTATTTTTTCGATCTATAGTCAATAAGAAGTATAGTTTAGTGTTGGTTCTGAGTTGAAACGCTCGTTCTTATTTCTATTTTGTTATTATATGTACATTTTACTTTTTTTCCCTTGCAATGGTAGATAAGATATCGAATAGAAAAATTACCACGCGGAAATTGCTATTGCAATTGAATAGTTTCCCTGAATTAGTTTGGTTAGCGAAATATCAGTTCTCGATTAGGAACAGAGTAATAATTCTTTCATTATGAGGGATAGTATTTATGGCAGTGTTTTTTATTTAGGCTTTGGCTTGCATGGTTAACTCCGGAGTAATATCAGTACCCATGAAAAGCTAAAATACAAAGAGGATATATTACTTATTGTCAATAATTTATAGACTATATTTAATCTATTAATGTTATGAATTACTCCATTTCGGATGTAGCAACAGGTCATTTACAGTGTATTCATATGTTTTCTACATAGTCGTCGTTATAGTTCATTTATATTGAAAAAAAATCTGTGGTGAGCCTAAATAGAATATTTCTCATCTAACCAAAATAAAATAAAAGCAAGATTTGAAGGAAAGCTAGGCAAAGAGGGAATTAAAGCACTAATTCAAGTTAGTTCCGATAGAGGAGGCACAATGTATACAGTATTCGTCTCTATTATAAGAAAAAAATATTTGTGTAGAAATTTTCTAAAATCCATCCCCACGAAAATATTAAAAACAAAAATTTTAAAACTCGAAAAATTCCCGAAACTTATCTTTGTAATACCTTAAACAATAATTTTTAATTAGAAAAAAAAATTCAAATATAATACCAGCAAAAAATAGCTGGAAACTTCATCCAAACTTGAAATCATTAAGAAAAAAGAAAAAAAAACAAATGGCTTAGCCAAACATGAATGCGAATGCTTATCGTATTTAAAACGAATTTATTAAATATGAATGCGTTTTCAAATCTTCAGTCGAAACGAACTATATATTTTGCAACTATTTTATCTGGAACAAGTCAATTTATAGTCAATCATATAAATAAGTAAGAACTTATAGGAAAAGTTTGGCTTAATCAGTTTAAATATGACCATATTGTTTATGCACACTGTATTCGCTAGCCAAAATTTTCTGCTGCATGCAAAAAGTAGTAGTTGCAGTGCAGCAACTGCTGAAAAAACCATGTATAGAATCACAGCAAAAAAATATCAATAATTTTATTTGCAGCTTCTAGATAACTACCTTTTTGTTGACATATCTAGTTTTTTTGAGTCAAGAAGAAGGTGAGAGGTAAAGATGTGACTTCACAAAACTGAATTTCTTATTTTCTGCTGGGAATTCTACTTTTCGTTTTTTCTGCCGTTCAGGAGTTTAAAAATTATGAAAAAAGTTTCTGGTGTTTTGAAATGTATGTTTCAGTGAAATATGTGCTTTAGCATAGTAGTCCATTCTTAAGTGATTATCGATATATCTATTTGTAACGAGCTGAATCTGCTACGTGAAGCGTGGCAGCTGCAATTATATTAACTAATTAAATTCTTAAGCTATTGAGAATCTGGACATATATTGAGCCGCGCTTAATTCTTCATTCAAAGCAGTCCCATTGCTGCGATCGAAAGATGATACTTAAATATTATCCGAAAAAATTGACGATAAAAGTTGAAGCCAGAGTTCCCAGAGAGTTGCTGAAATAAATACAGGGAGACTCGATGGATAGCAAGTGCCGTTTCCATTATATCCACTGAAAGCGGTGGCGGCTGAAGTTTAATACTTTATGCTAAAAGTTTTATTAAATTCTTGATTATACTTGGATTAATATTTTGTGCAATTCAACAGTTTAGCTTTGGATAAATGAAATTCATGTACAGCTAGACTGTTTATCACTTGGCCTTATTTGCAAATTCAATTTTCTTTAGTTTAATTAAAAATAGTCTTCCGAAAGCATGATTTCAGCTCTGACTTTGGATGCATTAATTTTTTGAACTTTAAATAAATTATTCTTGTTATTTTATGGAAATGAGATAAATGAATCAATTACTTATAATTCATCTTTCAAATTAGATTATTTTCAATTTTTATAGAGAAAATTTTAATTTCTGGTTATTTTAGTCTTCCCATGTTTTATTTTGATTTTCCAAGAAATAACAATAGGTTACAAACATCCGGAAACCTCGTACTGAAATAAATTCTTACAAATATAAAACAATTGAATTCAGTTATCCAAATAAATACAAATAATCATATTTGTCGTGAATATTGGATGAAATTTGAGATTCTAATAATGGAGTCCGTTCTTTCAGAAATTTAAAAAACCAGTATTTCGAAAAGAGATATTATAAGAACCGTTTTTTCATCAATTTTTGATGGGATAAGAATTGGAAATGAAAAGGTCAAAAATGAAATTGAAGAAAGCAGTTTAAGGTGGGATGAAATAAAATACTCTTTTTCTTCTTTATCCGAACTGCTGAACTAAAGATTTCAAAAGATTTTCAGATTACCTTTCAAGTTACATAATGTAAGGCAAAGATACAATGTGTCACCCAATAACTCGTAATTTTAATGATAATTATTTTGAATCCACAACTATAAATCCCGTTTTATAAATTCTTTAGCACTCTATATGAATCTTTTGCCAGTGATTGGTACTTTTTCCTCATATTTTTGTCATTTATTATCCATTTATTAAAAGCCGCACTAGTTTAAATTTGAAATTTTCAATTAGTTCGGAACTGTTAAAAATCGGCCTAGATATATCTGAACGGAAGATTTTATTCTGACTCTTTTAAAGTCAAGTAAAAAACATGTAAATCAACCAGTGAAAGTCGATCAAGGTTAAATGAATTCAGTTACGAATACTTTTCCTTCAGACAGAAAGTTTTTGAGATTCAATAAGAAATTTCTTTTATTCCTTTCAAAAATAGCAACTTCGCGAAGTTGAGTGTGTTCATTTATTATAAATTTTAGGCTAAATTCATCGATATGTGAGCAAATGAATGAGTAAACATAATATCGATATTAATGACAATGGCGGCAGTATTGATATTGATTAGAATGATAGTAGTGATTCAAATGTTATTTACCCTCATTTTTGACTATGTATGAGTGTAATTGACTATGCAGATTTCATAAATCAAAGATCTTAAGAACTATTTGTAGTTTCTGCAGATTGCAAAATAAATGCTTGAAAAGATGAATTGTTGAATGATACCTGTTTTGAATCTCTAGTGGATTTATTGCGTTCAACTTTTTTATGATGTGAGCAAGTGCATTTTCTGATAGTATTTCCAAGTAGCAGCGTTCAAATTAATGGTAAAAAATAATTTCATAGAAGTTATGCTGTTTAAATCTTGAGCAAAATCTAAAACTTGCAGGAAAAGTAGTATCTTGAGGTAGAATTGAGGTCCAGAACTGATTTCAAATCTATATTCAAAATTGTAGATATAGGGAAAAATGCCACATCATTGTTTGGAAATTTCTACTTATAATTTTCAACAGAAAAAAAAACTGCTTATGGATGACTATAGAATTTTTTTTCAGATCATATGGCTTGTGCGAAACTTTATCAACAAATACTGATCAGTTTGGAATTTTTAATACAATATATTTTATGTATATAATTTTGAGATTTTGCCACGGATGATTACGCTAAGAAGAAAAACAGTAACCGATCAGCTTTCAATTTTCAACTATTACTGAAAACTTTAATAATATTCCGAACATTTGTTCAATTCTGCAATTAAGATATGGTCTGATTTGTTGGAAATATAAATAACGTATTCATATGAGACAGATTAATGCTAATAGACTATCAAATATTGAATCATGCAGTTGTGAACCAGCCAAATCTAGACGAGTCTGGATCAATTTATGAGTAAATAATAACAGTGACAATGCATGATCCTGATTTAATTTTCTGTAGAATGGAATTATAATTTCTAAATGGAAAGCTAGGATCCATTAGTACTTTAATAAGTCATGAAAATTATTCATTTCATTTTGGGTGGTTGCTATCACCGGTGGTGCATCGGGAATTGGAAAAGGACTGACGCAGAAAACTGCATTAGAAGAGGGAGCTACGATTGTATGTTAGATATTGATCAGGTAATATTTTTTTTATTCGATAATTTATTGAAATTGTGAAATTTGCAAATTTGCATATTTTATTTCAAAACGTAGTCTAACCATTCATTACGGGATCAAACACACCAGGCAGGTAGTAACCTTAGCATGTAGTTCCGAATCATATTAATTCGACTCTAGTCTTAGCATATCAGCGATGCCGGTATTGGACAGATTACTA